>LVTN01003778.1:0-12115 GCA_001649415.1 Musa itinerans
AGGACTCTCTTAGCTAGAGTCCTAACAGAGAGTAAAAGGAAGTAGGGATTTGGGACTGTTTAGAGAGGTATAGAGTGAGTTGGGGTCCGTTTTATCGCCGACCCTAACTTGTATTTATATAGGGCAAGTTTCGGGCGGTGGTACCGCTAGTTAGGCAATGCTACCGCCTACAGGCAGTGAACACTAGCGGTGCTACCACCAATCCAACGGTGCCACCGTCGGTGCTATGTCTTCTTTTTAGTTTTCTAGCAGTTTATTTTTTAGATGCGGTGCAAACATTATGTGGTGCCAATGAGCAAGATCTTCATCATTATGTGGTGCAAACATCAAATCAGGTTATCGAAGTTCTACTTTCGTGAGAGGAGAAAATTCATATGGAAAAATTCACATGGCTTATCAAACATACCATAGATCCACGAATCAAATCTTTTCTCAAGTGAAGAAATAATAGTAAATGATCTCGAAAAAGCGGACTCAATTTAGAAAATCTAGAGAGAACAATTTAAAGAAGAACTCCTGTATCAGAAAAATTGAACATACCTAATTTTCTTCTTATGAAATCAAATTATTCCTCAATTAAAGGTTTTGTAAAAATATCAACTAATTGATGTTTTGTATCAATAAATTCTAGAGATATGTCATGGTTATTAACATGATCTCTTATAAAATGATGTGTAATATCAATTTGTTTAGTTCTAGAGTATTGAATAGGATTTTTTGTTAAGCATATTGAACTAGTGTTATCACATTTTATAGGTATGTTTTTTAGGTGAATTTCATAATCCTCTAAAGTGTTTTTTATCCATATAACTTGAGCACAACATGCACATACTGCTATATACTCAGCTTCGGTTATAGATAATGCAATCGAGTTTTGTTTCTTGGAGGACCAAGAGACAAGTGTGTGTCCTAAAAGTTAACATGTTTCAGAGGTACTTTTTCTATCTATTTGATAGCCAGCAAAATCGGTATCAGCATAAACAAGTAATTCAAAGTTTTTAGATTTTGAATACATCCTAGTTTAGGAGTTCCTTTTAGGTATCTAAAAATCCTTTTAATAACTTTTAAGTGAGATTGCTTGGGGTTAGATTGAAACCTAGTATATAGTCCAATACTAAACATGATATCCGGTCTTGTTGCTATAAGGGTATACTACCTATCATAGCCCTATAGGTTTTCTGATCAAAACATTCTCCATTAGTGTCCATATCTAATTTTATGGAAGTGCTCATTAGTGTATTAATAACTTTAGCACTATCCATCTTGAATCGCTTGAGCAAATCTAATGTATATTTGGTTTGACTAAGAAAATTTTCATCACTTAATTACTTGATTTGTAATCATAAGAAAAAGGTTAATTCGTCCATTAAGCTTATTTCAAACTCTTGACTTATAATTTTGGCAAATGATTCACACAAAGATTCACTTGAAGAACCAAAAATAATATCATCAACATAAATTTGGATAAAAAAAAATTATTTTTAAAATATTTAATAAACAACGTAGTATTGACCTTACCTTTCATAAAATTATTTTGAATAAAGAAGGAACTAAACCTCTCATACCATGCCCTAGGGGCTTGTTTTAATCCATAGAGAGCTTTAGTCAACTTAAACACATGATTTGGAAAATTATCATTCTTAAATCTGGGAGGTCGTTCAACATAAACTTCTTCGAAAATACAGCCATTAAGAAAAGCACTTTTAACATCCATTTGAAATAACTTAAAATGATTACTACTAGCATAGGCAAGGAGCATCCTTATGGCTTCTAATCTTGCCACAGGAGCCAAGGTTTCTTCATAATCGATACATTCTTCTTGGTTGAAACCCTTGGCCACTAGTCTAGCCTTATTTCTAACCATGATACCAAATTCATCTTGCTTATTTCTAAAAACCCATTTAGTATCGATAACTAAATGGTCACTAGGTCTTGGAACAACTCATTTCTCTCAAATTGGTTCAACTCTTCTTGCATTACGATAACCCATGAATTATCTTTCAAGGCCTCGTCAATGCATTTAAGTTCAATTTTAGAAAGAAAAACGACGTTGGCATAAAAATTTTTAAGAGAAGAATGAGCTTGAACCCCTTTTGATGTGTCTCCTATGATTAGCTCCTTAGGATGAGCATCTATGTACTTTCATTCCTTAGTTAAGGATGTTTCGGAAGAAGATATATCCAAGTTGCTAGATGGAGGAGAGGGTTCATTTAAATTTAAAGCATCAAAATTAAGATCATCATCAACCTCATTTTTCTTAAATTGGGAGACTTCATTAAAGGCAACATGAATAGACTCTTCTATGACCAAAGTTCTTTTATTAAAGACACGAAAGACTTTTGAAATAGAAGAATAACCAAGAAAAATGTATCCATCGGATTTTGCATCAAACTTTCCTAAGGCATCTTTTTCATTCAAGATTAAACATTTACAACCAAAAACTTTAAAGTATGAAACATTAGATTTTTTATCATTTCATAATTCATTTGGAGTTTTGGAAATTAATGGTTTTACTAGAATCCTATTCATGACATAGCATGTCGTATTAACGGCATCGACCCAAAAATATTTGGGTAGGCTATGTTCGTTTAACATGGTTCTTGTCATTTCTTGTAAATTTTTATTTTTTTCTTTCTACTACTCCATTTTGTTGAGGATTTCTCAAAGTAGAAAAATTATGGTTGTATCCATTAGATTCACAAAAAAATTAGAAATCATGGTTTTAAAATTTACCATTGTGATCATTCTGAATTGATGAAATCATAAGGCCTTTTTCATTTTGAACAAGTTTACAAAACCTAGAAAAATACCTAAAGCAATCTCTTTTGTGTGCCAAGAAATATATCGAAGTGTATCTACTATAATCATCCATAATTACAAAGGCGTATTTGCTATCTCCTAGGCATAATATATCAATTGGTCTAAACAAATCCATATGGATCAATTGTAATGGTCTAGAAGTACTTATTTGATTCTTTAGTTTGAAACTACCTTTTATTTGTTTTCCTAGTTGATATGCATCACACACATTATCTTCAACCAAAAAGTTAGATTTGTTACCTATAGTTCCTTTGCCAATGATTTTACCCTTGTTATTGTCTCTGAAGGTGATATACCCTTCGTCTAGGGTAGTGAGCTTAGAGAATTGATATGAATCTCCAGTCATGTGCCTTAAGCATCTACTATCAAGGTACCATCTCTTGCTCCTAGCTTATGATGGTAAACATGTCTACAAAAAAGGGTGATTTTTAGGTACCCATTTGACTTTGGGTGCCTCAAAAATCGATCGACTCAACTTATCATTTTGCATGGAGTTCTTTACGGTTCCTTTAAGAACCCAAATCAATTTTCATGGACTATATCTCTTAAATGGACATTTATAAGCAACATGTTCAAATTTGCAACAAAAGTTGTATTTATTTCGGGGTGAAATATGCAAAGTTGGGCCTTTAACAAAGATAGTTGGATTTTTATGAGTGTTACTCATAAAGCCAATTCCATCTCTTCTATAAATATGATTCTTACTTACAAGGATCATGTTTAAGGATTTGCTACCTCTTTCAAATTTTTCTAAGGTTTCATGTAGTTGCAAATTTTCCTTTTTAAGCATTTCTAATTTATTGCATTTTATACAAGGAACTAACTATCATCTTAATTTTTAATCTATCAAAATCACTAACAAGAGAAGCATGCTCTTTTTTCAATAGTTTATACTATTTACTAACAAATTTATATTCCTCAAATAAATCATGAAAAGTACTTAATAATTCATCGAAAGATAAATGAGCTTCAATCGAGTTACTTACCTCGTTGCCATATGCCATCAATATGTAGTTAGCAACTTGCTCTTTGTTGGTTGGCTCCTCTTCTTCGGATGCACTTGAGTCATCCTAAGTTACTTTAAGCGCTTTCTTCTTCTTTGGTTGCTTCTTCTTCACCTAGGGACATTCACTTTTGAAGTGCCCTAGCTTCTTGCATTCGTAGCAAATAATTTTGTCCTTTTTTAGTTCATTTTTATTTTTATTTTTGTTTCTTCTTATGAATTTTTTAAAATTTCTTGTTAGAAGTGCCAAGTTGTCATCATCATCATCATCGTCACTTGAGTTCTTTTTCAAGTGATCTTCTTGAGTTCTAAATGCCAAATCCTTCCTATTCTTTGGAAGGTTGTTCTCATATTCTTCATGTGCATTGCATAACATTTCATAGGTCATCAAGAACCCGATAAGTTCTTCGAGTGGAAAGTTGTTCAAATCCTTTACTTCTTGAATAGTAGTTACTTTAGGATCCCTCAAAATTCGAAAAACATTTGCCAAGAGCTTTTAGACTATTGACGACATCCGTAAAATGGGTGTACATATCGACAATTGTCTCACTTGACTTCATCCGAAACAATTCATAAGTATGAACTAAAAGATTTATCTTTGACTCCTTTACTCTTCTAGTTCCTTCGTGAGTTATTTCGAGAGTGTGCCAAATATCAAAAGTCGTTTCACAAATAGACATTCGATTGAACTCGTTTTTATCTAAAGTACAAAACAAGACATTCATAGCCTTAG
Organism: Musa itinerans; assembly: GCA_001649415.1. Lineage (NCBI taxonomy): Eukaryota > Viridiplantae > Streptophyta > Magnoliopsida > Zingiberales > Musaceae > Musa > Musa itinerans. Next base: position 4,557 of record LVTN01003778.1, read on the forward strand.
CATTTAAAACAAAAGTCTTCTTCTCCAACTCATTCCAATCGCTCATCGGAAGAGAAGACTTTTTAAAGCCATTTTCTACAAGATTCCATAACTCCAAATCCATTGAAATTAGAAAGATCCTCATTCTAGTCTTCCAATATGTGTAATCCGTCCCATTGAACATGGATGGACATGTAATTGAATGACCCTCTTGGTTGCCAACAAATGTCATCTCTCTTGGGTTTCAAACCAAATGAGAATGACCTCGCTCTAATACCAATTTTTAGGATCATGAGCGGCACTAAGAGGGGGGGGTGAATTAGTGCAATGGAAAAATTACTAGTTTCAAAAGTCTTCATTTCAATTAAACCTGATTCTAACAAAAACTATTTCAAAAAAATATTAACGTGAAAGCATATGGGAGCATAGAGAAAGCAATAAGAAGGTAAAGCAGTTTGCAGTGAAGGTAAATTGCTCAAGACGAAATGCAAACCAAAATTTAGAGTGGTTCGGTTGTTGTGACCTACATCCACTTCGGATTCTTCCTACGTCGAGGTCATCGGCATCCACTAATAGCCTTCCTTCAATAGGCGAAGACCAACCACCTTTTATAGCTCTTTCTTCTTTTATCGGGTTTAGGAGATAACCCTTACAATCCTCACTCCACTTTCTTGGATGTTTACAAAGCTAAGAGAGGGAGGGGAGGACTCTTCTCACTTTACAACACTTTAACACCCCAAGAATTCAAAATTATGTTAACACTTTCATTGCCTTTTCATGTAGAAAAGTGTGGGGTATTTATAAGCCCCAATGGCTTCAGAATTGGAGTCAAAAAGTGTAATATCCCAGATTTCGAGGTACTAGCGGTACCACCACCATTATTGGGTAGTACCACCACCTGACACTTAACACTGGGTGGTACCACTGCTCAGTCTAGGCAGTACGACTGCCTGACAGAGCTCAGAGACCGAGCTCTGGTGGTACCACCGTCTGATAGGGGTGATACCACCGTTGGCGGCATTAACTGGCAACTGTACCACCACCCAAAACACCTGGGAGACCGAGTCCCAAGCGGTGCCATCGTTGGCCGTGGTTTCAAGTGCTGAATGAGTTGTTTAATCCGGCCCAATTCAGTCTTGTTAAGGGCCCAATTGGGCCCTAGCTAAGTAAGTGGGATTACCTCCCCTAACTCAATTTGTGATATAACTACAATAATTAAGACATTTGACAAAGCAATCTTGTTCCGATATGTCAATTGTTCTTCCGACGAGCTTCCGGTAAACTTCCAACTATCTCTCAACAATATTCCGGCGGACTCCCGGTAAGCTCCTAAACTTTACGATGATCTTCTTGGCAAGTTTCGACAAGCTTCTTTGGCAAGCTCCTAGACTTCTTGGTCAGTTCTGACAGAACTACTGACGAATGTCTAGACTTCCGACGAACTCTCGAACTCCCAATGATGTCTCGATCTTGACTCCAGCACAACACCTACTTTATGTCTTACTGTTATCTAGTTAATCCTGCACATTTTTCTCAACATATAGATTAGATCAAACAATTTACCAATTGATTTTATCATCATAATCCGAAATTCAATAGGGCAGAGCCCCAGTAGCCAGGGATTCCTGGCTACAAGGGTTTCCTAGCCGCCTAGAGACCCTAGTGGCTAGGATTCCTTGTCGCGTGGGGCAAGCAAGCAGTTAGGTTTCCTGGCTACCCAAGTATGCTAAGGATTCCCGGTTGCAAGGGAACCCTGGTGGCTAGGGTATCCTAAATGCCTAGGATACCTTAGTAGTTAGGATTCCTGGCTGCATAGGGCAAGCTGGCGACTAGGTTTCCTGGTCGCCCAAGGCTGCCCTACAACCAAGGTTTCCTGACTATAGAGGACTCCTTAGTGACTAGAGTTTCCTAGCCACACAAGGCAATCTAATGGCCTAGGATTCTTAGCCATAAGGAAGTCCCTAGTGGTAAGGGTTTCCTAACCACTTATGGGACTACCTGCCATATGGGGCATCCTATGGTAGGGTTCCAAAAATACTACAAAATAATTAATTAAATAGTTTAATTAATTTTATTATCTAGTAGTCCTACATGCTAATATGTACATGTGATGTGTGATGTGTAAGGAAATCTATGTTCGACATCACATGTGCAGCGAAAGAACATAAAACAAAAATCCTAAATTTCCCAAAAGGTGTTTATCATCGTGCGAAGATTGGTGTGCAAAACCTGCGACACAGAAAATCACATGTGAGATAGTTGTATTACCTAGGGAAATCGTATATCCTTGAATCCTTATAGATCTATTGGAGAGGATGAATGATGTCAAGCGTCCTCCTCACTAGTGGTAATCCACACAATAGGTCTATGACAATGCTCCTCAAATCTCTACGCCTACTATCCAAGAAAGAAAAGAAGAGAGGAGAATAGGAGGTGGCAACCAAGAAGCCCTAACTTATGAGCCTTTAGTTCCCTCCTATTTATAGATGCCCCTAGTTAATTTAACTCTAATGGATCCTACCCTATTGGGTACTTGATCTTCATCTAACTACCCAATAATCTCTTATTAGCTCTTATTGGATCTCATCCATGGGATCCAATAATTCGGGGGCTTGTTGGATATCCAATAAGATAGGGGCTCTGGTTGATATCTTATATATGAACCTCTACTCGTCGCAATGCCTACCATATGTATGTGACCCTCTAGGCCCAATATCGAGCTGGCTGTCAGTCATACCTATCAAAACTTTCTCTGGCTCAGTGAATTATTATCTCCATAATAATTCACTCGACTCATCGATTGTGAATGTATTAGGCCACTACGCCATAGTCCTAAGTCTAAGAAGTCTCCCTTTACTACAGTGATGCTCACGGCTCCACAACTTGTCGCAATGCCAACATTACCCCTTCGTAGATCGCTCCCGAAGTTCTGGAAATCCAATCCTTTGGACCTATCTATCCTTAGTTACCATCTACCTATAGTCCCTCAACCATCTAATAACCCAAAGACCATATATTGGGCATGGTGCTGTTAGGTCCGTACGGTTTCTTCTCGAGTCTCGCTCTAATCGGATTCTCCCGGATAACTCTTTCTCTCTAAATCTGAATGACCTTGGCCAAGGATTTGTTTGAGCAAGAATACACAAGATATTCCTCTCATGATATCGAGAGCAGATAATCCTCTATTAATACTCAATAGCCCTCGTAAGGTTGGCTGCCACTCCCAATAACCGGTTGTACTGGATTTAGAACTTTCAAACCTATAAGTCTTGTATCAAAGAGTTGAGTACTCGTACAGGATATCCTTGATGTCTCAAGTCTAAGAACTATATATATTACTAGGACTACAGAATCGCTATCTGACAATAAGGTATCATCAACCATCTAGCATTTTGTGAGCGGATCAATTAGTGAACTTATTTGTCAATGAGCACGTGCACTATATCCTTAGTGTCCCCACACGAGTAGCTATGAGACCAGCTGCTTCCATCATATGAATGAGTATATAGCACACCAGTCTGTTTGGTTATCTCAATGTCCCTCTCGAGTAACCGATGACTATGATTCTTTATGGTCTATATTTAAAGGTGAATCAGTTTCATTATCGTGATCTAATCACAATCCAATTCCCATTGCATAGATCCATGGACATCACAATATGTGTAACGTGCAAGATAAAGTGATAAAATACCAAAATAATAATAAGAAAAAAGATTATGTGTCATGTCACACATGTCATCACTCACGTGATTGGCTTGTAGAGCACCTATGACTAGCAATCTCTCACTTGACCTAAAACCAATTACCTACATGTCTGATCCTCATCAGACCTCTATGACACTTAAAGATAATTTGAGACAACGGCTTCGTTAGTGGATCTGTGATGTTATCTTCGGATGGAACTCTTTTTACCGCTACATATTTTCGGGCGACAATCTCTCTGATCAGGTGGAATCTCCTCAGAACATGCTTCGACTTCTAATGAGACCTGGGTTCCTTTGTTTGGGCAATCGCCCCATTGTTATCGCAATATAAGGGAATCAACTCTTCATTTCCCTTCATGACTCCTAGATCTGTGATAAACTTCTTCATCAAAACTACCTCCTTTGCTACCTCTGTCGTAGTCATATACTCCACCTATGTGGTCAAGTCAACAGTAGTGTCTTGCTTAGAACTCTTCTAGTACACTACTTCTCCATTCAGGGTGAAAACATACCTTGAATTAGACTTGCTATCATCGATATTGGACTGGAAGCTCGAGTCCGTGTAGCCCTCAGCCCTGAGGCTACTTCCTCCATATACTAGTAAAAGATCCTTCGTCCTTCTCAAGTAAATAAGAAAATACTTTATTGCTTTCTAGTGCTCCAAACTTGGATTTTCTTGATACCTACTCGTGATACTCAGATCATGTGCTATATCAGGCCTGGTATATAGCATATCATTTATGATATATCTTATCGCTTAGGCATAGGATATCATATCCATGTCTGCCCTTTCTTCAAGAGTCTTCGGGGACATACTTCTAGAAAGTGATATCCCATGTCTTATCAGTATGAGACCTCTTTTAAAATCTTTTATATAAAACCTTTTGACAATGGTGTCTATGTACATCCTCTTATATCTATCTCCATAGATCCGAATCACCAATATATAGGATTTTTCTCCTAAGTCTTTCATGGAAAAGTGTCTAGATAGCGAAGCCTTTACTATGGAAAGCATTCCTACATCATTCCCAATAATTAGAATGTCATCCACATGTAGCACCAAAAAGGTGATAGCGCACCCACTCACCTTCCCATACACACAAGGCTCATCTTCGTTCTTAACGAAGTCATAAGATCTGATCGCCTCATCAAATCTTATGTTCCAACTTTGGGAAGCTTGCTTTAGTCCATAGATGAACCTAAGAACCTGCACACTTTATTTGAACTATCATTGGATACGAATCCCTTAGGCTGTATCATATACACCTCCTCGAGGTTGCCATTGAGGAACATTGTTTTCACGTCCATTTGCCAAATCTCATATTTGTAGTGTGCTACAATAGCTAATAGAATTCGGATTGATTAAGAAATTGATTGGTGAATTAATAGTCTAAACCATGTGTCGAGATAAGTGATGCAGGACTAACTACGATCATAAGAAAGGCGAAACAATTAAAGAAGAATCGAAGTCGGGCCAGAGTTAATGATCGAGCATCGAGCTAGATGAATTGGTAGATATACTGAAGGATCAGATGATGCAATGAAAGCTCACTATAAGTTTGTCGAAAGCTCACTGGAAGTCGTCGAAAGCTCGCCGGAAGATCACTAGGAGTTCGTCAAAAGTTCACCGAGAGTTCAGTTGAACAATTGACATGCTAGACATTATGACTCTAGCTAGGAGAGTCCTAATTTAGAGGGGCATTCATGTAAATCCTACCTAGTCGACCCCTATTAAAGAGGCCGGCCAAGGTTAGGATCAGTTTAGAGGTTGCTTCTTAGAGAAGCATTAGGTGTTGGTTAGAAGTAGGAATCTTAAGTAGGAGCCTATTAGGAGTTGGTTAGAAGTAGAAGTCTTGAGTAGGAGTCCTATTAGGAGTTGGAGTTTAGAAGCCCTATAAATAGTCAAGTATTCATCCTCCTTTATAATATATAGATCAATATTTTTAGCAACCTTTGAGCAGCAAGTTGGAGGAAGGAACCCCTATTGAGTTCCAAGGAGGTTGATCCCCTAAAGAGATCAACCCCAAGCTTAGAATCTGCAAGAGTTCTAACACTTGGTATTAGAGCAGCGTTCTTGGTGTCTCGCTGCCCTTCCACAGCCATCTATCAGCCCTCTACAACTGCCCAAAGCAATTCCCACAATTGCTTAAAAGATCATCGTCGAATTCAGCCGTCATCTCCACCACCGCGAATCATCCTTTGATCTCCCCATGAATTGTAACAGGTTCTGGTTTCCTACCTTACTGTTGCTACAATTTAGTTATCCTTATTCAAAAATCAAAAAAAAAAAATGTTCCTATATTGCTGCACAAACTTTTTATCACAAAGTTTTCATCTCTACGATGAAAGAGGCACTGCAGAATTCCAACCGCATAGCACAATTTGTTTGATCTTGCTACTGCATTTTTTCTGTCCAAATCTCTACAAATTTTTAACGACAGCTTTGACACTTCCTAACAGTGGATTTCCCTTTAGTTTCATCAAAAAATTCTTAATATAAACCATTGATCTTTTACGTCCAAACTACTACACTTTAGACGTAAAAATCTACTACAATACCTTTCTATAATCCTCAATTTTTTCAAACATTCCACCACCCCATGCAATTAACCCTTCAATAGAAAAAAAGATCAGGACATCTCTGATCTATAGGCATATGCTATGGCTTCTCAAGATCTAATTGATGCCAAATTTGAAGCATTGGAATCTTAGATTGAATCGCGCTTGGAGGACAAATTGCGCGCTTTGTTTGCAAAATTTAGAATTGGATAATTGCTGAGTCCAACCAAATTTCAGTAAGGAGAGAGTTTAGAGAGGCCTCTATAGAAGGAGGGACAGCCCTTGGACATGCTTCAGCCATGCATGAGGGTGGACTTCCCATGATGGGAAGAAGGAGACCCGACGGGGTGGATTTCGCGCGCCAAACGTTACCTTCGCTACTTCCGAACATCGGATAATGCTATGGTGGAAATTGCAATAATATATCTTGAAGGAGATGCTATTCAATGGTATAATTGGCTGGAATACAATCATGGGGCTCCACGTGGAATAAATTTAAGAATGCACTACTGAATCGTTTCGGACGTACAAAGTATGAAAATATCAATGGCCAACTCGCAAAGATTCGACAAGCCTCTATGATTCAAGAGTACCAAACTAGGTTTGAGAAGCTATCCTACCTTGCTAGTGATTGGATTGACCATCAATTGTTAGGAACATTCATCGAAGGACTCAAGCCAGAGATAAAAGGGGAGGTTAAGGCGCGGTAGCCCCATATACTGACAGCTGCGATTTCTTTCGCCCGAATACAAGAAGAATGGCTCAACCAAGATGCTTAGAGGATGAGAACCTCTCCTAGGCCCATAGCATATAAACCTCCTTCTGCTCCCAGCCATCATTCGCTGTCAAAAAATTTGACAAGAGAAGAACTATGTGACCGATCAACAAAGGGTCTTTGTTGGCATTGCGACGAGCCATGGAACTACGATCATCACTACAAAAGGGGCCACCTCCTACTGATTGAACCTCTTGAAGACATGGAGGAGGAGTTCTAGGAGCATGAGGAAGAGGACACAAATGAAGAACAGTAACTGATTGATATTACGATGCATGCCCTTGCCGATTGTTAGGACCGGAGCGGCACTAAGAGGGGGGGTGAATTAGTGCAGCGGTAAAGAACAATAAACTTTCGACGATTTAAACACTTTCAGAAACTTCATATGATAAAAGCAACGTTTCACTTAAAACCGTTTTGATTGCGTTTTAACTTGAAGGCATACGTAAGAAGGAGACAAAGAAGTAGAGCATCAAAGTGAAGATGGTTTGCAGTAATGTAAATGACAATAAGATAAACGCAAACTGATTTACAGTGGTTCG
>LVTN01003779.1:0-15412 GCA_001649415.1 Musa itinerans
CAAGGCTCTGATACCAATTGTTAGGAATGGGATCGGCACTGAGAGGGGGGGTGAATTAGCGCAGCGATAAAAATTGCATTGATTCGAAAATCTTCGTACGATAAAAACCGTTTACGTTGAAAACTGATTTCGGAAACTTAACTTGAAAGCAAACGAAAAGCATAGTGGATGTAGTAGGCAAGTAAAGAGGTTTGCAGTTAAGATAAATAGCAAAACAGAAAACCCAAACTAGATTTTTATAGTGGTTCGGTCATCGTGACCTACATCTACTCCGTCGATTCCTCTTCCATCGAGGCCACTGGCATCCATTATCAATCTTCTTTTAATGGGCGAAGATCAACTACCCTTTTACACCCATTTTCTCATTTTCACGGGTTTAGGAGACAACCCTTACAAGCACTCACTCCTCTTTTACAGAATTCTCAACTTAGAGTGGATGAGGGAATTTCTAAAGAGATTGCAGTAGTGTTTTCTCACTTTTGAATTCTCTGTGCTTGTGTGCTTTAACCAGGGATAAGAGGGGTATTTATAGGCTTCAAGTTGATTCAAACTTGGAGCCTAAAAACATCTCATCTTAGGTTTCCTGAGCACGGGCGGTACCACCGCTTGCGTTGGGCAATACCACTTCCAGTGTCAATCTGACACTGACACTGCACTAGGTGGTACCACCGCCTGACAAAGCTCGGAGACCGAGCTCTGGTGGTACCACTGCCTGACAAGGGTGGTACCACCGCCTGATAGGGGCGGTACCACCGCTGGCAGCATTTGCTACCGACAGTACCACCGCTCAGTACCACCCAGACCACTAGGGAGACCGAGTCTCCCAAGCGGTGCCATTGCCGGCCAGGCTTTCAGCATTCTGGTTGGGCCTTAAATCCGGCCCAAACCAGCCTAACTTCGGGCCTAGTTAGCCCCTAATAGAGTTGATGGGATTACCTCCCAATCCTAACTCCAATTATGTGCTAACTATGATTCCTAAGACATATTCTAAGCATTTTAGTTCCGGTACGTCAATTGCTTCTTCTGACGAGCTTTTGGCAGTCTTCCAGCAAACTTTCGACGAACTCTCGGCAATGTTCTGGCGGACTCCCGGCAAGCTCCTGGACTTCACGACGATCTTCTTGGCGAGTTCCGATGAGCTTCTTTGGTAAGCTCCTGGACTTCTCGGTAGAGCTTTCGACGAACGTCCGGACTTCCGGTGAACTCTCGAACTCTCAACGAAATCGCGTCCTTGACTCCGGGACTTCATTTTGCTTTATGCCTTGCTATCGTAGTTAATCCTGCACATGTAAAAACATAGTTCGATCTAGACAATTAATACTAAGCATTAATCATGTTGTCCGGCATGTCATTGCTCCCTCAACGCTTCGTCCGATTCTTTGGCGTATCGTCCTCTCTTGCGGCCTATTTCCAAATCGGCCAGTTGACTCCGCAACTCCGATATCCTTAGCGTAGTATCCTCTCTTCTTGGCCTGATGCCCGAATCTATGGCCCGAAGCCTTCTATCGATACGTCGACCGATCCTCCAGCCCGTTGTCCAATCTTCTAACGTGTTTTCCTCTTGCACAACATGATTCTTCCTACTTTAATTGTCTCATCCTAATCGAAGCATCCTGTGTCACTTAAAATATAGATTAAATCGTAAACACATATCAATTGGTTTCATCATCAAAATCCGAGATTCAACAATTGGCCCCTAATTAAGTTGGCCCAATTCCAACCCAATTATGTGCTAACTGTGAATTTTAAGGTATACACTAAGCTAATTATGTTCGATAAGTCTTGGTTTCTTTCGGCGAGCTTCCGGTGAACTTTCGATGATCTCTCGGTAATGTTCCAACGGACTCCCGGCAAGCTCCTAGACTTCACGATGATCTTCTTGGTGAGTTCCAACGAGATTCTTTGGCAACTCCTAGACTTCTTAGTTAATTCCAGTAGACCTTCCGATGAACATTCGGACTTCCGACTAACTCTCAAACTCCCAACGAAATCTCGTTCTTGACTCCAAGACTTCATTTTGCTTTATGCCTTGCTATCGTAGTTAATCCTGCACACTTAAAACCCACTTCGATCTAGACAATTATTACTAAGCCAATCAAATATTGTCCGGTATGTCATTGGTTTATTGACGCTTTGTCCGATTCTTCGGTGCATCGTACTCTCTTGCGGCCTATTGTCCAATCGGCTAGTTGACCTCCGCAACTCTGATTTTCTTGGTGCAATATCCGCTCTTCTTGGCCCGATGCCCAAACCCATGGTCCAAAGCCTTCTGTCGATACGTCGACTGATCCTTTGGCTCGACGTCCAATCTTCTAACATGTTTTTCTCCGGTCCAACATGATTCTTCCTGCTTTAATTGTCTCTCCCTGATCGAAGCTTCCTATGTCACTCAAAATGTAGATCAAATCACAAACACTATCAATTGGTTTCATCATCAAAATCCGAGATTCAACAATCTCCCCCTTTTTGATGATGACAACCAATTGATGACGGAGTTGACCTTAACTCCCCCTATCAATATGCCACATTGATAGAACCCTTAAATTCAAGTCAAAGAAAATTTAATCAAGAATATTTACAACATGTGATCATAAAATCATGCATAATCAAAATTTCAATATATCATTCTATGCATGATCATCAACATAACTTCTCCCCCTTTATCATCAACAAAAAGGAGAAGTGCAACTAGTAAGTGTTTAAACATAATTTCAAATCATTGCGTAATAAACATAATCTCAAGTTTTATCATTATGCAAGTTAGCAAGTTTTAGAGATGTGCAGAGTTTAGCATGTTTGCTTTTCTTTGCAATGTTTAAGCTAGCAAGTTTAAGAAAAAGAATGCAAGATAGCATTTTTGCCTCTCGTTGAAGTGTGCAAGCTAGCAATTCTTGCTTTCTTTTGCAATGTGCAAGTTACAAGTTTTGCATCCTGAGATAGGCAAGATAGCACTTTTGCTTCTCTTGAGATTGCAAGATAGTAACTCTTGGTGATGTTCAAGATAGCAAGTTCTACATCATGCAAGCTAGTGAATTTTACAACATTTTAGAATATGCACGCTAGCAAATTTAATAGTTTTACATAATTTTGCAATATACAAGCATCTTTTGAGATGAGCAAGCTTTTTGCTTCTCTTTATGATATGCAAACTAGCAACTTTTCTCCCCCTTTGTCATTGTCAAAAAGAAGGGAAGAATACAATTTTGTAATACTTTTTCCCTTTACAACAATTTTCAAATCATGACAAAGGTAAAGTATCAATATTATTTCAACATATTTGTGCATCATTATAGTTTCAAATTAAAACATGCACAATTTTAAAACCTTACATTTCATCCTTACTTTATACATGATACCAAAAATAAATTATCACTATGGGCATATCATACAAGACACTCAAGCATTCATGATACATCATTTTAGCAACAAATCATAGTATTGCATGCATTCATGAAATTATGCTTGATGTTAATAGGTTTGATGTCATGCTTAATGAGTTTATAGTTTGAAATTGTGCATGTTATATCTTGAAAACTTAAAACCATGTTTTGGTATCATGCCCAAAGTAATGATGCATAATAATCATGCTTAATGAGTTTATCTTTTGAAATTATGCATGATGATTCTTGTGATTTATGGATTATCGATCTTTGCGATAATGAAAGTTCTTTTGTTAGGAACGTGTCGACACTAAGAGGGGGGGGGGGTAAATTAGTGCAGCAATAAAAACTACGTCGGTTTGAAAATCTTCGTCGGAAATGTGCTTGACTTGAAAGCATGTTCGTAAAAGTATTAAAGGCAGTAAGCAAGTAAAATAGCTTACAGTAAAGTAAATTGCTCAAAAAGAAATGTAAACTGATTTACAGTGGTTCGGTCGTCGTGACTTACATCCACTCCCGATTCCTCTTCCGTCGAGGCCACCGGCATCCACTAATGATCTTTCTTCAATGGGCGAAGACCAACTACCCTTTTACACCCCTCTTCTCCTTTTCACAGGTTTAGGAGACAACCTTTTACAAGCACACACTTCTCTCTAAACAAAATTCTAAGTTTAAGCTAGAGGAGGGGATCTCTCAAGTAATTTCTACAGCGTTTTCTCACTTTTAAGTTCTCTGTGCTTGTGTGTGTTAACTTAACTTCACTTTTAAGTTCTCACTTTTTATAAGCCTAAAGTGGATTTAAACTTGGAGCTTAAAAATGTCTCATCCGGGTACTTGCGGTATCACCGCCTGTGCTAGGTGGTACCATCATCTGCAACACTGACACTGACACTAGGTGGTACCACCGCTGGACACCCTACCACTGGATGGTACCATCGCCTGACACCCTACCACTGGGTGGTACCACCTCCTGACAGTCTCGGAGACTGTGCCACAATGTTGCCACTTGTTGGGTCATTGTTTGGGCCTTTTCACTTGGCCAAACACAACCCAAACTTTGGCCCAATTGGCCCCTAATTGAGTTGGCCCAATTCCAACCCAATTATGTGCTAACTACGAATTTTAAGGTATACACTAAGTTAATTTAGTCCAGTAAGTCTTGGTTTCTTCTAGCGAGCTTCCGGCGAACTTTTGACGATCTCTTTAAGTGATTTGATTTCATACAAGCATACCTTTGTCTTTTATGCCAAACAAAAATATGTATCGTCGTTTAAAACAGAAAAAGCAACTTTCATTACGACAAAATCAATAAGCCATACATCACAAAGATCATCATGCATAATTTCGAAATATAAACTCATTAAGCATGATTTCAAATCATCGTTACTTCAAATCATCATGCATAATTGAATCATTAAATCATCAAGCATGATTTCATTAATCATAAAGCATTTTTAATCAAAATTATTTGAATATCATTTTCGACATAAAGTAAAATAATTTATAAATTCAAATCATCATAACTTAAATTTACAAATTGATCATTTTCAATTAAGTGAATCTAACTCATCATGTAATTATCATGCTTTATTTTTTTTTTAAATAAAAAGAAACATGATATTTTTGTATTATTTATTTCTAAATAACTCATGAAATGCATCATATAATTTTAAAATAAAGTAAAGGGATTTTGGTTACCTCGTTATCGAAAGTCGTTAAGGCGTAGTTTGCCACCTTGCCTTTGTTGGTTTGCTCCTCATCTTTGGATGTACTCCATTAATCCATTGGCAATTTCTTCAATTTTATGTACTCATCTTTGGAGTGACCCAGCTTCTTGCATTCATATCAAGTAGTTGTATTCTTTCTAAGTTTGTTTTTACTTTTTGATTCTTGTTTTAAGAACTTTTTAAGCTTTATAGTCAATAGTTCAAAGTCATCATCACTTAAGTTTTCGCTCGAGTGGTCTTCATTTGTTCTAAGTGCCAAATCCTTCCTATTCTCTGGAAGGTTGTAATCAAGCTCTTCATGAGCCATACAACTCATTTCGTAGGTCATCAATGACCCAATCAGTTCTTCAATTGGAAAATAGTTCAAGTCCTTTGATTCTTGTATTACCGTGATTTTAGGATCCCAACTTTTTGGAAGGAATCTTAATATTTTGTTAACAAATTCAAAATTCAAATAACATTTACCACGAGCTTTTAAACTATTGACGACATCCGTAAAACGGGTGTACATGTCAATAATAGTTTCGCTTGGCTTCATACGAAACAACTCAAAATCATGCATCAAAAGATTAATTTTAGAATCTTTTACCCTACTTGTGCCTTCATGTGTGATTTCAAATGTGTACCAAATATCAAAAGTAATTTCATAAATAGACACTCGATTAAATTCATTTTTGTCTAAGGTGCAAAATAAAGCATTCATAGCCTTGGCATTTAAAGAGAAAGTCTTCTTCTCCAACTCATTCCAATCGTTCATTGGAAAAAAAAAATTTTAAAATCTATTTACAATAATATTTCATAAATTTAAATTAATAGAAAGTAAGAAAACTCTGATTCAAGTTTTCCAATATGTGTAGTCCGTCCCATCGAACATAGGAGGACGAATGATAGAAAGTCCCTCTTGAAATCCAAAAAGAGCCATTTCTCTTAGTTGTTAAACCAAATGAGAAAAATGTGGCTCTGATACCAACTGTTAGAAATGAGTCGGCAATAAGAGGGGGGTGAATTAGTGTAGCAGATAAAAACATTGGTTTGAAAAATCTTCGTACAATAAAAACCGTTTCGACAAAGCCCGTACCCGTATAGGAAATACTTAACTTTGAAAGCATATTTGTAAGCGTAGTGGAAGTAAAGCAAGCAAGGTAGTTTGCAGTGAAGGTAAATAACAAGAATATAAATGCAAGCCAAGTTTTCTAGTGGTTCAATCGTCATGACCTACATCCACTCACGATTCCTCTTCTATCGAGGCCATCAGCATCCACTAACAGTCTTCCTTCAATAAGCAAAGACCAACCACCTTCTTATAGCACTATTCTTCTTTTGACCGACTCAAGAGAGAACCTTTACACCTCTATTTTAGACCTAGACCTCTCTTCTCCCTTTAGAAAACTTTCTAAATTCTAGGAAGAAGGGACTCTACTCTTCAAGAGAGATTACAATTTTTACTCAAGGATTCTTTCCCCCTTTTTAACTCACTTTCTGCCTAATGACAAGCAGGAAAAAGTGGGGTATTTATTGGCCCCAAATGAATTCAAATTTGGAGCCCAAAATTCAAATCCCCTAGATTTCGGGGTACGGATAGTACCATCGTGTACAGCCTGACACTGGGTGATACCACTCCCCAGTCTAGTAGTACCACTGCCCAGTCTGGCGGTACCACCGCTTGAAACACTGTCATTGGGTGGTACCACCGCTAGACAGCCTCGGAGACCAGGTTTTTCGAGTTTTCCAACTCATAAGTGGTTCCACCGCTTGACCCATCTTTTGGGTCATTGAATGGGCCTCCCAATGAGCCTAAATCAGTCCCAATTAAGGCCCAATTGGCCCCTAATTGAGTTAGAATGATTACACCAAAAGCTAACTCAATTAGCCCCCTAAACTACTTCGATCTTAAATAAATGATTATAAAGCATTCATCCTTTATCCGACATGTCATTGGTTCATCTGGTACTCGTTCGATCCTTCGGTGCATTGCCCTCTCCTTCGGCGTGTTGCCCAATTGGCATGTTGACTCCCGCAACTTCCGATCTCCTTGGCACAATGTCCGATTCTTTGGCTCAATGCCCAAATTCATGACAAGTGCCTTCTGCCGACATGTCGATCGATCCTCCAGCCCAACGTCCAATTTTCTAACATGTTCACTCCGGCTGAATGTCTGATTTCTCCTGCTTTAATCAATTTGCCTCTCTTTGATCGAAGCTAGTCCTGCGTTACTCAAAACATAAATTACATAACTAAAACATCAATTGATTTCATCATCAAAATATGAGATTCAACAATCTACCCATTTTTTATGATGAAAACCAATTGATGACGGAGTTTAAACTAAACTCCCCCTATCAGTATGTCGTATTGATAGAATCTTTGAATTCAAAAAATTATAAGTATTTCACCATTGCATGCATCATGAATATTGAAAGACCCAATTAATCATATCATTCATACATATTCAAAATATCAAAGTACATCATCCTATGCATGATGGTCATCTTGACTTCTCCACCTTTGTCATCAACAAAAAGGACAAGTACAACTATAAAAGCTTAGCAATTTAGCAAATTTTTTTATCACATTAGAACTTGCAAGCTATCGAGTTCTTTCTTCTCTTTTGAGAAGTGCAAGCTAGCAATTTTTGCTCCCTTTGCAATGTGCAAGCTAGCAAATTTAGAAAAGTTTTATACCATTTTAGAACATAAAAGCTAGCAAAATTTTGAGATATTCAAGCATCATGAGTATTACCTTTCTTGAGATGTGCAAAATAACACTTCTTGCTTCTCTTTTGAGATGAGCAAGCTAGCAAGTTTTGTCTCTCTTTGCAATGTGCAAGTTAGCAATTTTTGCTTCCTTTTGAAATGTGCAAACTAACAATTTTTCTCTTTTGAGATGTGCACACTAGCAATTCTTTCTCCCCCTTTGTCATTGGCAATAAGAGGGGAATAATAATACAATGGTGTAATTCATTTCCATTTACATCAATTTTCAAATTATGACAAAGATAAATTATCATTCTTATTTCAATGTGCCATAACTGAGATAAACCTTGAATTCAAATTCAATTCAATTCAAAGCAATTTTAATCACGATTCACATCATATGCAATACATCACATACATCATCATAATAAAGCCATAAGTATTGCATGCATCATTCCAAATCTTAAATATTTCACGTTATGATGGTATCAATAAAGATAAATTTGTATTAATATTTCAATCATAAAAAATGATAGATTAATTCATGAATACCAAAAGAACATGTGTCATTTTTGACAAATTTTTTCTTTTGTAAATAGATGGAATGATAGGGAACAATCTTGATTTAAAAAGAACACTCAAGTCATAAAAATCAAGAAATCAAGATCAAGATCCAAAAAATGTATAAGAAGAGTTTATGCATTTGTGAGACTTAAGTTTATCATTCCAGCTAGCACTTTTTTTTGTTCTCTTTTGCAATGTGCAAGCTAACAATTTCCTTCCTTTTTTTTTTTACAACAATGATTCAATCATATCATGAGATATACAAATCATAAAAACAAGAAAATTATACATAATAAACTTCAAATTGTAAACATCAAGTAGTCTAGTGATGTATCATGGATAATTTGAATGCATCCCCCCTTTTTAGTGAATACTAAGAAAAAATCGTAAGAGTACAAAGAAGAGATCTTGATTAAAAAAAAAATCTCAAATAATTCCAAGAAATCAAGATCATGATTTGGATAAAACTCATTCAAATTCAAATCATCAAAATTACTTTCAAGAGATTCAAAATATAAATAGATTCATCACTAAGGATCTCTAAGATGAAAACTCGATAAGATAGAGATTTTTTCAAGAAACATGCATTCTCCCCTTTTTGTGTTAATTTAAGTGATTTGATTTCATACAAGCATGCTTTTATCTTTTATGCCAAACAAAAATATATATCGTCGTTTAAAACCAAAAAAGCAACTTTCATTACGACAAGATCAATAAGCCATACATAACAAAGATCATCATGCAAAATTTCGAAATATAAACTCATTAAGCATGATTTCAAATCATCATTACTTCAAATCATCATGCATAATTGAATCATTAAATCACCAAGCATGATTTCATTAATCATAAAGCATTTTTAATCAAAATTATTTTCATTTTGATTATTTTCAAATTGATCATTTTCATTTAAGTGAATCTAACTCGTCATGCAATTGTCTTGCTTTAATTTTTTTTTTTCAAAATGAAAAGAAGCATGATATTTTTTACATTTTTTTTTATTTATTTCTAAATAACTCATGAAATGCATCATGTAACTTCGAAATAAAGTAAAATGATTTTGGTTACCTTGTCGTTGAAAGCCATTAAGGCATAGTTTGCCACATCGCCTTTGTTGGTTTGCTCCTCATCTTCGGATACGCTCGTTTCATTCTTTGGCAACATCTTCTTTAGTTTTATGTACTTATCTTTGGAGTGACCCAGCTTCTTGTGTTCAAGCAAGTAGTTGTGTTCTTTTTAAGTTTGTTTTTACTTTTTGATTCTTGTTTTAAGAATTTTTTAAGCTTTATAATCAAGAGTTCAAAATCATCATCACTTGAGCTTTTGCTCGAGTGGTCTTCATTTGTTCTAAGTGCCAAATCCTTTCTGTTCTTTGGAAGGTTATTCTCAAGCACTTTATAAGCCATACAACTCATTTCGTAGGTCATCAACGACCCAATCAGTTCTTCAATTGAAAAATGATTCAAGTAATTTGATTCTTGTATTGCCGTGATTTTAGGATCCCAACTTTTTTGAAGGGATCTTAATATTTTGTTAACAAGTTTAAAATTTGAAAAACATTTGTTAAGAGCTTTAAAACTATTGATAACATCCATAAAACGTGTGTACATGTCAACAATAGTTTCGCTTGGCTTCAAATGAAACAACTCAAAATCATACATCAAAAGATTAACTTTAGAATCTTTTACCCTACTTGTGCCTTCGTGTGTAATTTCGAGTGTGTGCCAAATATCAAAAGTCGTTTCACAAATAGATACTCAATTAAATTCATTTTTGTCTAAGGTGTAAAACAAGGCATTCATAGCCTTGGCATTTAAAGAGAAAGTCTTCTTCTCCAACTCATTCCAATCATTCATTGGAAAAGAAGACTTTTAAAATCTATTTTCAATAATATTTCATAAATTTAAATTAATAGAAAGCAAGAAAACTCTCATTCGAGTTTTCCAATATGTGTAGTCCGTCCCATTGAACATAGGAGGACGAATGATAGAAAGTCCCTCTTGAAATCCAAAAAGAGCCATTTCTCTTAGTTGTTATACCAAATGAGAAAAATATGGCTCTGATACCAACTGTTAGGAATGAGTCGGCACTAAGAGGGGGGGTGAATTAGTGTAGTAGATAAAAACATCAGTTTAAAAAATCTTCGTACGATAAAAACCATTTCGACAAAGCCCGTACTCGTATAGGAAATACTTAACTTTGAAAGCATATTCGTAAGCATAGTGGAAGTAAAGCAAGCAAGGTAGTTTGCAGTGAAGGTAAATAACAAGAATATAAATGCAAACCAAGTTTTCTAGTGGTTCAATCGTCATGACCTACATCCACTCACGATTCCTCTTCTATCGAGGCCATCAGCATCCACTAACAGTCTTCCTTCAATAAGCAAAGACCAACCACCTTCTTATAGCACTATTCTCCTTTTGACCGGCTCAAGAGAGAACCTTTACACCTCTATTTTAGACCTAGACCTCTCTTCTCCCTTTAGAAAACTTTCTAAATTCTAGGAAGATGGGACTCTACTCTTCAAGAGAGATTACAATTTTTACTCAAGGATTCTTTCCCCCTTTTTAACTCACTTTATGCCTTATGACAAGTAAGAAAGAGTGGGGTATTTATTGGCCCCAAATGGATTCAAATTTGGAGCCCAAAATTCAAATCCTCGAGATTTCGGGGTACGAACAGTACCATCGCGTACAGCCTGACACTGGGTGGTACCACCCCCCAGTCTAGCGGTACCACTGCCCAGTCTGACGGTACCACCGCTTGACGCACTATCATTGGGTAGTACCACCGCTAGACAACCTCGGAGACTAGGTTTTTCGAGTTTTCCAACTCATAATCTGTTCTACCGCTTGACCCAACTTTTGTGTCATTGAATGAGCCTCCCAATGAGCCTAAATCAGTCCCAATTAAGGCCCAATTGGCCCCTAATTGAGTTAGAATGATTACACCAAAAGCTAACTCAATTAGCCCCCTAAACTAATTCGATCTTAAATAAATGATTATAAAACATTCATCCTTTATCCGGCATGTCATTGGTTCATCTGGTACTCGTCTAATCTTTCGGTGCATTGCCCTCTCCTTCGGCGTGTTGCCCAATTGGCATGTTGACTCCCGCAACTTCCGATCTCCTTAGCACAATGTCCGATTCTTCGGATTGATGCCTAAATTCATAGCAAGTGCATTCTGCCAACACGTCGACCGATCCACCAGCCCAACGTCCAATTTTCTGACATGTTCACTCCGGCCGAATGTCTAATTTCTCCTGCTTTAATCAATTTGCCTCTCTTTGATCGAAGCTAGTCCTGCGCTACTCAAAACATAAATTACATGACTAAAACATCAATTGATTTTATCATCAAAATATGAGATTCAATAATCTACCCCTGTTTGATGATGAAAACCAATTGATGACGGAGTTTAAACTAAACTCTCCCTTTCAGTATGTCGTATTGATAGAATCTATGAATTCAAAAAATTATAAGTATTTCACCATTGCGTGCATCATGATTATTGAAAGACCCAATTAATCATATCATTGCATACAACATAAACTCATACATAATCAAAATATCCAAGTACATTATCCCATGCATGATGGTCATCATGACTTCTCCACCTTTGTCATCAACAAAAAGGACAAGTACAACTATGAAAGTTTAGCAATTTAGCAAAAAAATTTATCACATTAGAACTTGCAAGCTATCGAGTTCTTTCTTCTCTTTTGAGAAGTGTAAACTAGCAATTTTTGCTCCCTTTGCAATGTGCAAGCTAGCAAATTTAGTAAGTTTTACACCATTTTAGAACATGTAAGCTAGCAAATTTTTTATATGTTCATACATCATGAGTATTGCCTCTCTTGAAATGTGCAAAATAGCACTTCTTGCTTCTCTTTTGAGATAAGCAAGCTAGCAAGTTTTGCCTCTTTGCGATGTGCAAGTTAGCAATTTTTGCTTCCTTTTAAAATGTGCAAGCTAGCAATTTTTCTCTTTTGAGATGTATACACTAGCAATTCTCTCCCCCTTTGTCATTGGCAAAAAGAGGGGAATAACAATACAATGGTGCAATTCATTTCCCTTTACATCAATTTTTAAATTATGATAAAAATAAAGTGTCATTCTTATTTCAATATGCCATAACTGAGATAAACCTTAAATTCAAATTAAATTCAAATCAAAACAATTTTAATCATGATTCACATCATACGCAATACACCATATACATCATCATAATAAAGTCATAAGTATTGCATGCATCATTCCAAATCTTAAATATTTCACATCATGATGGTATCAATAAAGATAAATTTATATTAATATTTCAATCATAAAAAATGAAAGATTAATTCATGAATACCAAAAGACCATGTGTCATTTTTGGCAATTTTTTTCTTTTGTAAATTGATGGAATGATAGGAAACAATCTTGATTTAAAAAGAGCACTCAAGTCATAAAAATCAAGATCAAGATCCAAAAATTGTATAAGAAGAGTTTATGCATTTGTGAGACTTAAGTTTATTATTCAAGCTAGCACTCTTTTTTGTTCTCTTTTGCAATATGCAAGCTAACAATTTCCTTCCTTTTTTTTTTTTTATAACAATGATTCAATCATATCGTGAGATATACAAATCATAAATACAAGAAAATTATACAAAATAAACTTTAAATTATAAACATCAAGAAGTCTAGTGATGTATCATGGTTAATTTGAATGCATCCCCCCTTTTTAGAGAATACCAAGAAAAAAATCGTAAGAGTACAAAGAAGAGATCTTGATTAAAAAAAAAATCTCAAGTAATTCCAAGAAATCAAGATATGATAAAACTCATTCAAATTCAAATCATCAAAATTACTTTCAAGAGATTGAAAATATAAATAGATTCATCACTAAGGATCTCTAAGATGAAAACTCAATAAGATAGAGATTTTTTCAAGAAACATGCATTCTCCTCTTTTTGTTTCAATTTAAGTGATTTAATTTCATACAAGCATGTCTTTGTCTTTTATGGTAAACAAAAATATGTATCATCATTTAAAACCGAAAAAGCAACTTTCATTACGACAAGATCAATAATCCACATACATTATAAAGATCATCATGCATAATTTTGAAATATAAACTCATTAAGCATGATTTCAAATTATCATTACTTCAAATCATCGTGCATAATTGAATCATTAAATCATCAAGCATGATTTCATTAATCATAAAGTATTTTTAATCAAAATTATTTGAAAATCATTTTCGATAGAAATAAAAATGATTTATAAACTCAAATCAACATAACTTAAATTTATAAATTAATCATTTTCAATTAAGTGAATCTAACTCGTCATGCAATTGTCATGCTTTAATTTTTTTTTTTCAAAATGAAAAGAAGCATGATATTTTTCACATTTATTTATTTCTAAAAAACTCATGAAATGCATAATGTAATTTTGAAATAAACTAAAGGGATTTTGGTTACCTCGTTGTCGAAAGCCGTTAAGGCATAGTTGTTAGGAAAAGGGTTAGCACTAAGAGGGGGGGTGAATTAGTGCAGCGGTAAAATAACGTCGGTTTAAAAGCGTTTCGTTGCGATAAAACCAGTTTCGTAAAGATGTTAACTTGAAATTGTACGAAAACGTAGTGAAGGAGGAATTTAGTTTGCAATAAAGATAAATAACAAGATGTAAATGCAAACCAGATTTTAGAGTGGTTCGATCGTCGTGACCTACATCCACTTCGTCGATTCCTCTTCCGTCGAGGCCACCGGCATCCACTATTGATCTTCCTTTAATAAGCGGAGATCAACCTCCTTCTTATACCCCTCTTCTCCTTTTCACAGGTTTAGGAGTCAACCTTTACAAGCACACACACTCCTCTCTAAAAAGAATTCTAAACTTAAAATTTAGAGGAGGGGATTCTCTTATGATGGCAATAGCATTTTCTCAGTTTTAATCTCTCTGTGCTTATGTGTGTTAACCAGGGATGAGAGAGGAATTTATAGGCTTCAAATTGATTTAAACTTGGAGCTTAAAAACATCTTATCCTGGGTTTCCTAGGTACGGGCGGTACCACCGCCTACGCTGGGCAGTACCACCGCTAGTGTTAGTCTGACAATGACACTACTGTCATGGCCTTAGCTGGAATTGCCTAAGGCATGTGGCACCCTTGTGGCCGAAACGCGAACTTAGCTTGCATTGCCTAAGTCGCGGAGCACCCTTGCGGCAAAGACGCAAACTTAGCTTGCGTTGCCTAAGTCGCGCTCCGCCCTTACGATTTGCGTCCGCAAAGATCAGCCCACTTGTAACCTCTCGTAGGTCCCAAAAGACCTGTAAAAAGAAAAAGTTAATTAGTTCGAAAGAACGAGCGACGGACAAGTCCCGACGTCTCACGAAAAGGGGAAGCTTTACGAGCAATTCAGCGAGCACCTTGTGTGCACAAGAGAAAAGAGGGAGAGGGAGAAAACAAGGGCTTTAGAAGGTTGAACGAACAGCTGCAAACCCACAAACAGCTGCTCACCTGGTCTCGGGCGCGATAATAAGTTCCCGTCAAGGCAACGTGCGAACTTGCGAAAGAGTGTTTAACGCCCGGTATATATCCGAAGCCCCATCTAGCCCTGTGCCACCTGGGTGGTTCCAAGGGGCTAAGATGGCTGACGTTTTGGTGAGCAGAGGCAGATTCGAAAAATAAGCCCACAGCACGCGAAAACGGAGCTATTTTGGACTGTTTTGCTCGGTTCGGTGAGCGGTCGCTTTGTAACGCTGCAGTTTGTTCGAACTTACATTTTTACAAGCAAAGTGACCCAAAACTAAGACAAAATAGGCTGCCAAGCAGTAGTACATGTAGGAATGAGCGACGAACGGTTCGTTGAACGGAGTTGTTGCGGGTGTGCGACGACCGTTCGTGACATTCTCCCCCACTTAAACTATCGACGCCCTCGTTGACGCTTGTTGGTAGTTGTTGATGATTGCTTCTTCATGTCTTCAGACTCCCAACTAGCTTCAGTTCGGGGAAGCTTTCGCCACTTCACCAGGTACTCTGTCTGCTCAGCTCCATTGGGTAG
>LVTN01003780.1:0-15116 GCA_001649415.1 Musa itinerans
CAAACAGTGTCCCAAGAAGTGACACCATCGTAGCACAGTCTTTAAGACTATGTCAGGCGGTGGTACCGCCAGTCTTGGCGATTATACCACCCTTGGTAGGGTGCCAAGCGATGGTACCACCTAGCACAGCCTCCCAAGCTGTGGTACCGCCCAGCACAGTGTTAGTGTCATACTAACACTAGCGGTGGTACCGCCCGTACCTAGGGAACCCAGGATGAGATGATTTTAGGCTCCAAGTTTGAATCAACTTGAAGCCTATAAATACCCCTCTCATCCCTGGTTAACATACACAAGCATAGAGAATTTAAAGAGGGAAAAACGCTATTGTAATCTCTTGTGAAAATCCTTCTCTTCTAGTCTAATTGTTAGAAAAGTTTGAGAGAGGAGTGAGTGCTTGTAAAGGTTGACTCCTAAACCTGTGAAAATGAGAAGAGGGGTGTAAGAAGGAGGCTAATCTTCGCCTATTAAAGGAAGATCGATAGTGGATGCCGGTGGTGTCGATGGAAGAGGAATCGGAGGAGTAGATGTAGGTCACGACGACCGAACCACTGTAAAAATCTGGTTTGTGTTTATGTCTTGAGCAATTTATTTTAACTGCAAACCTCTTTAATTGCTTACTACCTTCAATATATTTCTGAATGGGTTTCAAGTTAAGAACTTTACAAAATGGTTTTCGTCGAAATTAGTTTTATCGCAATGAAGGCTTTGAACCGACGTAACTTTTATCGTTGCACTCATTCACCCCCCCTCTTAGCGCCAACCCCGATCCTAACAATTAGTATCAGAGCCTCGTTTTCTCATTTGGTTTAACACCCAAAGAGAAATGGCTCTTTTCGGCTTTCAAGAGGGTCACTCTCTTATTCATCCTCCCTTTTTCAATGAAATGGACTACACACATTGGAAAACTCGAATGAGAGTTTTTTTGCTTTCTTTAGATTTGAACTTATGGAATATTATCGAATCCAGTTTTAGAAGGTCTTCTCTTCTAATGAAAGATTGGAATGATTTGGAGAAGAAGACTTTTTCTTTAAATGCTAGAGCTATGAATGCTATATTTTGCGCCCTAGATAAAACTGAGTTTAATCGAATTTCTATGTGCGAAACGACTTTCGATATTTGGCACACTCTTGAAATCACACACGAAGGCACTAGCAAAGTTAAAGAATCGAAAATCAATCTTTTAATGCATGATTTTGAATTTTTTCATATGAAACCAAGCGAAACCATTGTTGACATGTACACCCGTTTTATGGATGTCATCAATGGTTTAAAAGTACTTGGTAGAAGTTTTTCGGATTTTGAACTCGTTAACAAGATCTTAAAATCACTTTCTAAAACTTGGGAATCGAAAGTAACAGCAATACAAGAAACAAAGGATTTAAATATTTTTCCACTTGAAGAACTTATCGGTTCATTGATGACATATGAAATGGTGTACAATGCACATGATGAACATGATGAACAAAACTACCTTCCAAAGAACAAGAAGGATTTGGTAATTAGAACAATTGAAGACCACTCGAGCATAAGCTCAAGTGATGGTGAACTTGAACTCTCACTAAGAAATTTAAAAAGTTCATAAAACAAAAATTAAAGAACAATAATGATGCATAATGATGTAATAAGAACATTAAATGTTTTGATACCATGATTCATGATTTTATGCATGAGATTTTAAAGTTATACATGATGATTTTTGTGATTTATTGATCTTGATGATTTTTATGATAAATCTTGCACTTTCATTTTAAACAATGATATATGTTTTGATTTGACAAGTTGAATGATTAAGAATAAATGATGATTTTTCTCTTGATTATAACTTATGATATTTTTTTATGAATCATCATCTTGATTTCGAACTCCAAATATTTTTCTAAAAAGGAGATATTAATGAATCTATTTATGTCCTTTTTATCAATCTCTTGGAAATGATTTTGATTTGACAAATTGAATTTGAATGATCTTTATCTTGATTTTTCGAGCTTTATAACTAGAGATTTCTTATGCATCAATCAAGATATTATATCAATTTTTTCTCCTATGTTTCTTTTTGCCAATTGCTAAAGAGAAAATAAATGATCAAAATGTTAATGATTTAATGTTTAGTATCATGAATGCTTTAATATCATGCATGGGAGTAATGATGAAGGTTTTGAACAAAAATGTTTGTATCATTTTTGATGATTTTTCATTTTGAAAATGTGCATGATGAGTTGTAGGGATGATTGATTTATTTTTGGAATCATGCATGTAATGATGATTTTATATTTTATACATATGATGATTTGATATTATGCATGTAATACTTCAACTTATGATAATGATGTATGCAATGATGAAATATTCATGATGAAAAAAATATTTTGACATTCACGACTTAATTTTTCATCGTTGTTATTTACCTTTGTCATGATTTGAAAATTATTGTAAAGGGAAAAAGATATGAAAAATTGTATTCTTCCCTTCTTTTTGATAATGACAAAGGGGGAGATAGCTAGCTTGCATAAGTCAATAAGAAGCAAAAATTTGCTAGCTTGCAAATTGCAAGGAGAAAGAAGTGCTATCTTGCCTATCTTAAGAAGCAAAACATGCTAACATTTGTAAACCCACTTATTCTTTAGAGCTTTCTTCTTTTTAAGCAACTTTACTAAGTCATAGGTGTGGTTCTCAAGTAAGGATCTTATTTCTTCTTGCATAGCTTTAACCCACTCATTCTTATGCTCATGTAGAATAACTTCTTAGTAAGTTTCTAGCTCACCCCATCAGTAAACATAACATATTCATGTGGAGGATATTTGGTAGATGGTTATCGCTCTCTAGTGGATCTTCTCAATGGAATCTCAACTGGTGGTGGAGGTGCTTGTTCAATTGGTTCAGCATCATCAAATGTAGGAGTATCATCACTTGCATTCTCACCACAATCTTCTTGTTCATCTCCCTCATGATCTGTTGAGTCTCGGATTTTGATGATGAAACCAATTGATAAGTGTTTATGTTTTAATCTGCGTTTTAAGTGACGCAGGATGCTTTGATCAAGATGAGACAATTAAAGTAAGAAAAATCATGTTGTGCCGGAGGAAAACATATCAAAAGATTGGACGTTGAGTTTGAGGATCGGTCGACATATCGACAGAAGGCATCGGGTCATGGATTCGGGCATCGGGCCAAGAAGAGCAGATATTGCGCCAAGGATATCAGAGTTGTGAAGTCAACTGGCCGATTGGGCAATAGGCCGCAAGAGAGGACGATGCGCTGAAGAATCGGACAAAAAGTCGAGGGACCAATGACATGCCGGACAACATGATTAATGCTTAGTATTAATTGTCTAGATCGAAGTGTGTTTTTATATGTGCAGGATTAACTACGATAGCAAGGCATAAAGCAAAATGAAGTCCCGAAGTCAAGGACACGATTTCGTTGGGACTTCGAGAGTTCGTCGGAACTCCGGACATTCGTCGGAAGTTATACCGAGAAGTCCAGAAGCTTGCCAAAGAAGCTCATCGAAACTCACCAAGAAGATCATTGTGAAGTCCAAGAGCTTGCCGAGAGTCCATCAGAACATTACCAAGAGATCGTCGGAAGATCGCCGGAAGAAACTAGACTTACGGACTTGTTTAGCTTAGAATATGTCTTAGGAATCGTAGTTAGCATGTAATTGGGTTTAGATTTGGGCCAACCCAATTAGGGGTCAGTTGGGCCCATGTAAGTATTATGTTGGGCCCAATGAGATGCCCAAACAATGTCCCAAGAAGTGACACAATCTTCAAGATTTTGTCAAGTGGTGGTACCGCCAGTCTGGGCGGTTGTACCGCCCCTAGCAGGGTGCCAGGCAATGGTACCGCTAGTCTGGGCTGTGGTACCACCCATAATAGGTGGTGGTACCGCCCCGTACCTAGGAAACCCGGGATGAGATATTTTTAGGCTCCAAGTTTGAATCAACTTGAAACCTATAAATACCCCTCTCATCCCTGGTTAACATACTCAAGCACGAAGAATTTAAATAAGGAAAAACGCTATTGTAATCTCTTGTGAGAATCCTCCTCTTCTAGTCCAAGTGTTAGAAAAGTTTAAGAGAGGAGTGAGTGCTTGTAAAGGTTGACTCCTAACCCTGTAAAAAGGAGAAGAGGAGTGTAAGAAGGAGGTTGATCTTCGCCTATTAAAGAAAGATCGATAATAGATGCCGGTGGCCTCGACGGAAGAGGAATCGGAGGAGTGGATATAGGTCACGATAACCGAACCACTATAAAAATCTGGTTTGCGTTTATGTCTTGAGCAATTTACTTTAACTGCAGACCTCTTTAATTGCTTACTACCTTCAATATATTTACGAACGGATTTCAAGTTAAGAACTTTACGAAATAGTTTTCGTCGGAATCAGTTTTATCGCAACGAAGGCTTTGTACCGATGTAACTTTTACCACTGCACTAATTCACCCCCCCTCTTAGTGCCGACCCCGATCCTAACAAAGTGTAGTCCATCCCACTGAACATAGGAGGACAAATGATAGAGTGACCCTCTTGAAAGCAAAAAAAAGTCATTTCTCTTGGGTGTTAAACTAAATGAGAAAAACATGGTTTTGATACCAACTATTAAGATTAAGTTGGCACTAAGAGGGTGGGTGAATTAGTGCTTACATAAAAATGTCGATTCAAAAATTCTCGTTCGATGAAAACTGATTGGAAAGATGAGTTTAACTTAAAAGCGTATGAAAGCGTAGTAAGATTAAGACTTCAATTTGTAATATAAAGAAAAAGCATGAAGGAAATGCAAACTGAGTTTTATAGTGGTTTGGTTATTGTGACCTATATCCACTCTCGATTCCTCTTCACTCGAGTCCACAGGCTTCCACTACCAATCTTCTTTCAACGAACGAAGATCAACTACCTTTACAACTCTTCTCCTTTTCACAGGTTTAGGAGATAACCTTTATACCCATCTTTTACAAATATTCCCTCACACATCTCTTAGGACTATTACTTAGCTCTAAGAGGAGGGACTCTACACTTTAAGAGTTTATAACCTTGGAATCACATAGTTTTTACTCTATTTTCATGTGTTCCAAGTAGAAATTTGTGGGGTATTTATAGATCCCAAATGGCTTCAAAACTTGGAGCCAAAATTCAAATCCCTGGATTTTCAGGGTATGGCGATACCACCACCAGTACTGGGCGGGTTCATCGTCTGCGAATCTAACATTAGATGGTACCACTACCCAATTTGGCGATACCACCACCTAACACACTAACACTGGGTGGTATCACCGCTAGACCCTACTACAAGACACTAAATAGGCCAAACAATAGGCTCAATTCAATCATGATTCAGGCCCAATTGGCCCATAATTGAGTTGGCATTATCTCACCATAATACCGACTTAATTAGACATAAACTAACTCGATCTAGATAAATTATTACAAATCACGAATCAAATGTTGTTCGGCATGTCATTAGTTCTTCTAGCACTTCGTTTGGTCCTTCAACACATCATCCTCTCCTTCAGCGTATTACCCAATCAGCAACTTCCGATCCCCTTGGCGCAATGTTTGATTCTTCAGTTGGATGCCCAAACTCATAGCACGAAGTTCTTTTGCCGGCACGTTGGCCGATCCTCCGCCCTACGTTTAATCTCCTAACATGTTCAACTCCGGCCTAACATCTTATTCCTATTGCTTCAATCAATTTGTCTCTTCTTGATTGAAGCTAGTCCTACATCATTCAAAATGCAGATTAGATCATAAACTTATCAATTGATTTCATCATCAAAATCTGAGATTCAATGGTCCTAACACATGATTGGTTTGTAGGGCACCTATGACTAGATGGATGCTTGTTGGGAGGAGTCATAGATAAATGTTCTCACGACATTCGGGCCTTCCTTCTAGCGCCAATATGATAAGTCATATTTTATCTTGAGTCAAAATATTGTTGCCTTGGTGCCATTGAGTGGGGAGCCAACACAGCCCGGTTCGGTCTTGAAGGCAAAGATTCATCCAAGAGGCCCACTCCGAGGCAAGGGTGTGGCCTGAGCTGGGAGCTAAGATAGCAAGTGGACTCCCAATGAGTTGCTGACTTACGACGACGGTCCTGCAGCCGTCCTAAGGTGCAACTTATCTACTAAAGGGAGCTCGAGATTATCCTAAGGTATGCCTTAACCATGTTTGGGAGTATTCGACCTCACCCTAAGATGCTTTTAGACACATCGGGGTCCTACATAAGTAGTTAGCGATAAGGATTTCTTGCCTCGACCTTTTCGACATTCAAGTTAGTAATATGAGGTTCCCAAATATAAGTTCAAATAGTTCACAAGGAATAAGTCTTTCGTTTTTTTCTATTTATATATTAAAAGAGAGGAAGAAAGTTTGTGATGTTTTTCCTTAATATAAGGGAAGAGAATAGAGTTTAGGATTAATAGAGTTTAGGATTACCTTCATTATCATAAAGAGAAAGAAAGAAATTTATAATTATCTTAATAAGAAGAAAACTTATATTTTTTTGTTTTGAAATTTTTACAGTAGAAGACTTGAATGACATGTGATTACTATGTGTCAACTTGATAAATTTTCTATCATCGTCTAAATAAATATCCAACAATTAATCAAATTTTAATATTTTATTAGTCAAGGATATTTGGTAACGGTTAACTGCAGTTGATGATAGGGCAATTTATGAAACTAGGATTTTAAAAAAATTCTGAAACAAGCAATGAGTCTTTTAATACAACAAAGTGTTTTTCATGTCACATCATAATTGAATATTTAAATAAAATATGCTCACGAAAGGTATTATACTTTGATTAGGCAGGATTATCACTAATTGAATATATATTCCTAGATACAAACAAAAATATGACTCAGCAAGCTACAATCTCAAGTACACAAAACAAATGACATAATCTACCTATCTTTTCCCAAAAGTATATCTATATATACTGCAAGTGACTTGATATTGTTATGATCACTGTTTCCAAACTAACTGATATCATAAAAATCTAACAATTATTGTTGGACAACTCATATTTGTTCATGCATCCAAATTTCTGATAAGAACTCAAGGAGCCCACAATGATATCAATATTAAATAAAACAGGCCATATTAATTGACTTGGGTGACTGACACAAATAGTTATTCCATGAATTCGACGCCCACACTGTCGGCTGCCAGACCATTCGTAGTTGTGGCGATCATCATTAGAAAAAGATGCACCACCACGCTATTGAAATGTGACATCTACCAAAAGAGAGAGGTAGGGGTGATTAAATTGACACCGAAGGTGAGGTGGGTGGGATTAGGCTTCACCTAAATCATAGTTTTTCCAATCATGATCGATAATTATATATTATTAATCACGGGTGACAGTGCAATCTATTGTTTTCATAGTTCTCGCTACGGAAATGTTACTTAGCTGGACTAAATTACTCTGCAAGGACTTTTCTGGTGGGAAAATATCACTCGAAGATGTTTTCTAATGCTTGATCACAAACGACCAAGTTCTTTAAATGGTTAAATCAAACAATATGGATTGTTCTTTAATGAACTTAGGTGGCTCTCATGAAAATTTTTAAGACGTTAAATTTGATGAGCACCAACCAAATCGGTCATTAATAACACACATGAGATTTATTTAATTTTTTAAAATATTAAGTTGTGGGTCAAACTTAATATATTTATGTAACTTTTTCGATCTTTTCTAAAGTGATTTCAGTGATATTACGAGTTGAGAGCAAGTCAAATCATTCTATCTCTTATTGCCAAACTCACTTGATTGCGGTTAATTTTACCCATCTTACTTATTTTTACCTATTATATAATCAGATAATTATGAGTCAAATTGATTAGATATAACATATATGAGATTATATATCAATGTCCTTCAACACTTTTGCTTCTAAATAATATGACTTTTTTTTTATCTCAAATTTAACCCGATTCGTTCATGGATTTTTTTTTGTTTCAATAAACAGGTGGCTTAAAATGCTGCGATTTTGGTTCATTATAACACGGAAGTGGGTGGAATAAAATATCCGAATCACGACGTGCTTGTTCCGCCTGCCAAGTGATAGCGTCGCCCAAGTCATCGTCCTCACACGATGGTCTCCGCATCTAACGCTGACACCACTCATCGTTCACGGAATGATCATTGCCTCCTGCACATCTCGACGCCACAGCTTGGCCTGCGTCACCAACCCTGATGTCACCAGTCCATCGTCATGGATGCCGTCCCACCTCCCATGTCATCCTAAGCTGATGCCGTAAACACGACCAACCGTCCATGTCCAAGGTCAACCGGTAACATATTCTACGCACTGTACAGTACCAGGGATTCGGTCCCACGGCCCTTCCGATGCTGTCAGCTCTGCCATAATGCCGCCATACTCATGCGTTTAAGGTGCGTCAGCTCGCTGACGACATGGCTGACCTCTCGATCTGTATAAATATAGAGAGCAGATGGCCATCTTTCTCGCCGAGGGTTTTGAGTAGAATTACAAGAGCAGCGTAGGGTTACTGTCTCCATGGTGACAGCCACCACAAAGCTCCTCCTCGGCGACCTGGTGTCTCACGCTAAGAACGTCCCGCTTAGATACGTCCGGCCACCCTCCGCCCGTCCCCACCTCTCCGCCGTCGAGAAGTCGAATGCCACGATCCCGGTCGTAGACCTGCAGGAGCTCTCCGGGTCCGGTCGTGCCATGGTTGTCAAGGCCATCGGGTCAGCTTGCCAAAGCGATGGGTTCTTCCAGGTACCTTCACTCGATTCGCTGAGTGCTCTTCCCACCCTCTCCGTTTAGTGTAAGGGGTTGATCTGGATGGCAGGTCAAGAACCACGGCATTCCCGACGACGTGATCGGTGCCATGTTGCATGTCTCGAAGGAGTTCTTCCGGTTGCCGGAGTCGGAGAGGCTGAAGAGCTACTCCGACGACCCTTCGAGGACGACGAGGCTGTCGACGAGCTTCAACGTGAGGACCGAGGAGGTTTGCAACTGGAGGGACTTTCTGAGGTTCCATTGCTATCCTCTCAAGGACTACGTGCATGAATGGCCCTCCAATCCTTCCGTTTTCCGGTAGCCTCCTTGCCCAGCACGTCAAGAACAAGTACTGCGTGCAGCTTCTTACCATGTGCCAAATATATCTGCAGGGAGGTGGTGGGTGACTACTGCAAGCACGCCAGGCAACTGGCTTTGAGGTTGCTGGAGGCCATCTCGGAGAGCTTGGGACTTGAGAAGAACTACATGGAGAAGGCACTGGGGAAGCAGGCACAACACATGGCCATAAACTACTATCCACCATGCCCACAGCCGGAGCTCACGTACGGGCTCCCGAGCCACAAAGACCCCAATGCCATCACCCTACTCCTCCAGGACGGCGTCTCCGGCTTGCAAGTCTTCAGGAACGGCAAGTGGGTGGCCGTCGACCCCATCCCCAACGCCTTGGTCATCAACATCGGCGATCAGATTCAGGTAAACCATTCAACAAGAAGAAGAAGAAGATGCTATACCCATATGTTCTTCCTCATTCCAATCAGATCTTTCTTTCCTTCGTTCAAAACAGGTGCTCAGCAATGATCGATACAAAAGCGTGCTCCATCGCGCGGTCGTCAACGACTCCAGCGAGAGGATTTCTATTCCCACCTTCTATTGCCCATCTCCCGATGCAGTAATTGCACCAGCTCAAGCACTGGTTGACGAGCAGCATCCTGCAGTCTACCGAAGCTTCACATATGGGGAGTACTATGACGCGTTCTGGAACCGAGGCCTCCAACGGGAGAGCTGCCTCGACATGTTCAGAGCCACCAACGATCCAATCTAAGCCACCCACCCAACACAAGAAAATTCCATCAGATTCCAAATCGTGATGACATGATATATACATGAATTGTTTAATCCGTGTAATTGCTTGCCTTTACTGTATCAATGTTAAACCTCAAACACGTAAAGTCTTCCATTGTGTTTGATGGTTCAGACGTGCGCCAAGTTCGAGGATATTCAATCTTTTGCACGCTTTGTTTTGTACGTAAAGTACAAAAGGAAAGCAACTAATTCTTCTTCTTGGAATGCTTTTCTCCTTTTTTTTTTTTTTTAGGAGTCTAATTTCCATCATTCCAATCCATGATATCGCTTGCCATTATTCCACGTAAAGCCACATGTTGATCTATAATAGAGTGGGCGAAATTGGATAGCTTGTCAAATATTACTTCTTTCTAATTTGACATCCACGTTATTTTCCTCTTTCCGTTATTTGGCCTAACGTTTCTGCTGTCAAATGGCTGACTAAAGAGAGAGCGTCAAGTCGATCCTTTTCAAGAGACGTAATGATTTTGTTGCTATCCTCACATGCATAATTGGCTTGTAGGACCACATCTATGATGCATGCGAATCAAATGATAAATCAGATTATGTACATATACGAATTTGATTTACAACTGATGAATTAAGCTACCTTTTAGGTTGTATTGATGGATAATCATCATATACAATTAAGTAATTCGAACAATATGCAGGTGTTAATCAGCTGGTAAATCGATCTGCTCGACCGGATCATGAACTACAACAATCCAATCCTCATATCCACGACGTCAACGTCACGAATAATGGAGCTGTACAAACACCTGAAGCTCACCGGCCACCTCCCCTGGCCACTCGTGCCCCGAGTCGTGGTCGGGACCGGCTTCGTGGTTCGATACATGGGGCCAATGGGATTAATGGATGGACCCCACGCGGCTATTGGAGTTGGAAGTGTTTTTCTGGTGGATGTCGCCGACGAGATTACGTAATCACGATGGCGTCGTCCACGCGGATCTATCGACATTTCTCCATCGATATGCTTTTTATTTATGTAATTTATATTATTATAAATCTCCTTAATCCTCTCTTGTACTTTTATGAAAACTTTCAAGTTCATAATATTTCCGAAACGGATTGAATCGAAACCATTTTTGTCAGAATCAGTTTTAATCGAAACAAACATTTTTCTAAAATCGTGAAAGTTTTCCGCTGCACTAATTCACCCCCCCTCTTAGTGCCGCTCTTGATCCTAACAATTTGTATCAGAGCAAGGTTCACTCTCATTTGGTTTTAAACCCAAGAGAGATGGTATTTGCAGGTAACCTAGAGGGCCGGTCAATTACACATTCGCCTATGTTCAATGAGACGGATTACACATATTGGAAGACTAGAATGAGGATCTTCTTAATTTCAATAGATTTCAAATTATGAAATATTATAGAAAATGAGTTTCAAAAGTTTTCCCTTCCAATGAACGATTGGAATGAGTTGGAGAAGAAACTTTTGCTTTAAACGCAAAGGCTATGAATGCCTTGTTTTGTGCATTAGATAAAAATAAGTTTAATCGAGTATCGAAGAATTTTCCGCTGCACTAATTCCCCCCCCCCCCTCTTAGTGCCGCTCTTGATCCTAACAATTGGTATCAGAGTAAGATTCACTCTCATTTGGTTTAAAACCCAAGAGAGATGACATTTGTTGGCAACTAAGAGGGTCATTGAATTACACGTCCGCCCATGTTCAATGGGATAGATTACACATATTGAAAGACTAGAATGAGGATCTTCCTAATATCGATGGATTTCAAATTATGAAATATTGTAGAAAATGGGTTTCAAAAGTCTTCTCTTCCAATGAATGATTGGAATGAGTTGGAGAAGAAGACTTTCGCTTTAAACGCTAAGGCTATGAATGCCTTATTTTATACTTGAGATAAAAACGAGTTCAATCGGGTATCCATTTGTGAAACCACTTTTGATATTTGACACACACTCAAAGTGACTCATTAAGGCACTAGTAGAGTGAAGGAGTCAAAAATTAATCTTTTAGTATATTCTTATGAGTTGTTTTGAATAAACTGAGTGAGACCATTAGAGATATGTACACCCGATTTATGGATATCGTCAATGGTCTAAAATGACTTGGTAAAGGTTTCTCGGATTTTGAACTTATTAATAAAATTTTAAGATCCCTTCCAAAGAGTTGGGACCCTAAAGTCACAACCATTCAAGAGGCCAAAGACCAAAATAATTTTCCTCTCGAAGAACTAATTGGGTCACTAATGACCTATGAGATGACTTGTAAAGCTCATGAAGAGCTTGAGGACACCCTTCCAAACAACAAGAAGGATATAGCGCTAAAAACCCAAGAAGACCACTTGAAAGAAAACTCAAGTGATAAGGACTTTGATGAAGACTTGGCAATATTAATAAGAAAATTCAAAAAATTCATAAAAAGAATTAAATTTAAAAATGATATTAAAAATAAATTTGAACCAAAGAAAGAATAAGTGACATGCTATGAATACAAGAAGCCGGGACATTACAAGAGCGCATGTCCCCTAACCAAGAAGAGGCAACCAAAGAAGAAGGCTCTCGAAGTTGTTAGGAAAAGAGTCAGCACTAAGAGGGGGGGGGCTGAATTAGTGTAGCGGTAAAATTACGTCTTTAAAACTTCGTTGTTTCGATTAAAACTGATTTCGATGAAAAACTATTTCGTAAAGGTAATAACATTGAAACACATTTGTATATGGACTGAATGCAGTAGGCAAGTAAAGATTCAGTTTGCAGTATATAAATGGCAGGAAGTAAATGCAAACTAGAGAACATGCCAATTTTATAGTGGTTCGGTCATCGTGACCTACATCTACTCCGTCGATTCCTCTTCCGTTGAGGCCACCGGCATCCACTATCGATCTTCCTTTAATAGGCAAAGATCAACCTCCTTATACCCCTCTTCTCCTTTTCACAGGTTTAGGAGTCAACCTTTACAAGCACACACACTCATCTCTAAATAGAATTCTAAGTTTAAGCTAGAGGAGGGATTTCTCAAGTGGTTTCTATAATATTTTCTCACTTTAAAACTCTTTGTACTTGTGTAAGTTAACCAGGGATGAGAGGGGTATTTATAGGCCTCAAGTTGATTCAAACTTGTAGCCTAAAAACATCTTATCCCGGGTTTCCTGGGTACGGGCGGTACCACCGCTAGTGTCAGTCTGACACTAACACTGCACTGAGTGGTACCACCGCCCAGTCTAGCGGTACCACCGCTTGACACCCTACCAGGGGTGGTACCATCGCCCAGACTAGCGGTACCACAGCCTGACATAGTCTCGAAGACTGTGCCACGACGATGCCATCTCTTGGGTCACTATTTGGGCATTTGCATTGGGCCAAACACAGTCCTTACATGGGCCCAATTGGCCCATAATTAGGTTGGCCTAATTCCAATCCCAATTACGTGCTAACTACGAAATCTAAGACATTTACTAAGCTAAATAAGTCCATATGTCTTGGTTTCTTCCAGCGAGCTTCTAGTGATCATCCGGCGAACTTCCGACGAACACTCGGGCAATGTTCCAGCGGACTCCCGGCAAGCTCTTGGACTTTATGATGATCATGTTGGTGAGTTCTGATAAGCTTCTTTCGCAAGCTCTTGGACTTCTCGGCTGGTTCCTGCAGAATTTCTGACGAACATTTAGACTTCCGACGAACTCTCGAACTCCCAACGAAATCGCGTCCTTGACTCCAGGACTTCATTTTGCTTTATGCCTTGCTATCATAGTTAATCCTGCACATGTAAAAACACACTTCGATCTAGACAATTAATACTAAGCATGAATCATATTGTTCGGCATGTCATTGGTCCCTCGATGCTTCGTCCAATTCTTCGGTGCATCGTCCTCTCTTGCGGTCTATTACCCATTCGGCCAGTTGACTCTGCAACTCCGATATCCTTGGCGCAATATCGACTCTTCTTGGCCCGATGCTCGAATCCATGGCTCGAAGCCTTATGTCGATGTATCGACCGATCCTCCGACTCGACGTCCAATCTTTTGACATGTTTTCGTCCAGCCCAATATGATTCTTCTTACTTTAATTATCTCATCATAATCGAAGCATCCTACGTCACTCGAAACATAGATTAAATGATAAACACTTATCAATTAGTTTCATTATCAAAAGCCGAGATTCAACAAAAGCAACATGGGACGACTCAAGTGGATCCGAAGAAGAGGAGCCTACCATCACTGAGCAAGTTGCCCACTATGTACTAATGACCATTGGAGATGAGGTAAGTAATTCAATGGATGAAAATTTATCTTTTGATGAATTATTAAGTGCTTTTCATGATATATTTGATGAATGTAAATTA
The DNA here is from genome assembly GCA_001649415.1 of Musa itinerans. Classification (NCBI taxonomy): domain Eukaryota; kingdom Viridiplantae; phylum Streptophyta; class Magnoliopsida; order Zingiberales; family Musaceae; genus Musa; species Musa itinerans. Next base: position 14,152 of record LVTN01003780.1, read on the forward strand.
ATTAGTAAAAAATATAAATTGTTGAAAAAGGAGCATGCTTCTCTTATTAGTGATTTTGATAGATTAAAAGTTGAGCACAATGATAGTTTAGCTTCATGTACGAAATGTGATAAACTAGAAATACTTCAAAATGAGAACTTGCTACTAAAAGAAATCTTAAAAAAATTTGAGGTTGGTAGCAAGTCCTTGAACATGATCATTACCAATAAGGGTCATATTCATAGGAGAGGCGAAATTGGATTTATGAGTAGCTCTCACCAAAATCCGACCACCTTTGTTAAAGGCTCTTCTTTGCATGTTTCATCTTGAAACAAATGTAACTTTTGTTGCAAATTTGGGTATGTAGCTTATCATTATCCATTCAAGAAATGTTGTCCACGTAAACTGATTTGGGTTCCTAAAAGAACCTCAAATGACTCAATATAACATGATAAGCTATGTATATCGATTTTTGAGGCACCCAAGGCCAAATGGGTACCTAAAAATCACCATTTTTTTTAGAAAAATATACCATCATAAGCTAGGAGCAAGAGATGGTACCTTGATAGTGGATGCTCAAGGCATATGACCGGAGATCCATCTAAATTCTCTAAGCTCACTAGCATAGACGAAGGATATGTCACATTTGGAGACAACAACAAGGGTAAAATCATTAGCAAAGGAACCATAGGTAACAAATCCAATTCTTTATTGAAGATGTGTTATTAGTTGATGGTTTAAAGCATAATCTCTTAAGTATTAGTCAATTGTGTGATAAAGGATACATCATTAAATTTGAATCTAATGCTTGCATTATTGAAAAATCACACAAAAACCTATAATTGTCTTAAAACAAAATAATGTATACACTATCGATATTAATGATCTATATAATGAAATGTGCTTTTCGGTTTTGAATGATGATGCTTGGCTTTGGCATAGGAGATTAGGTCATGCTAGCATGAAACTAATCTCTCAAATTTCAT
>LVTN01003781.1:0-10167 GCA_001649415.1 Musa itinerans
AATGTTTGAATTATACGTCAAAGATTATTAATAGTTTAAAGTCATCAGAAAAGTTATGCAGATCGAAGGCGAAGAGATCTAGAGTTTGAAGTTGGTGAGCACGTCTTCTTAAAAGTGTCGCCAACCAAGGGAGTTATGAGGTTTGAGCCTCTTACACAACTGGCAAAGGTTACTTTCAGATGCGCTATTTAGTGGATGTGGAAGGAGAGATATAACAGAATCTTTAAATGTTAACACACAAACAACCCCCGGCATTGGCTAACATCCATGATGTATTCTATATATCTATGCTTCGAAGATATATCAGGGATCCATCACATGTCATATCCTACCAACCTCTACAACTAAGAGATGATGCCACTTTTAGAGAATAACCAACCCAGATCTTGGAAAGAAAATAACATGTTCTAAGGAATAAAATAATACATTTGGTAAAGATTTATTGGCAACACCATTTAGACCAAGAGGCAACGTGGGAAAGAGAAGAAGATATGCGAGAATAATATCCTTATCTATTCTATTAAGGTGAGCTAAATTTGAGGACCAAATTTCCTATAGGAGGAGAGAAACGTAATCAAATCAAATAATAAAAAGTTAGGAATTAAATTTTTTCCTTACTTGCCATTGTAATTTAGAAAATCTTAATATATTTCCTTGTTTGTTAATACGAATTAGGAAAGAACTATTAAGCATTCCAAATAGAGTGATATCATATTTGATAGTATATTGAATAGAAATAATTTATATTAAATAAATACGAAAATAAAAATAAATTTCCTTTAATTGAGGCTTACCTCCTCCTATATAAGGGGAGGGATTTCTCTCCTTCGTTCCTCACTTAGCTGAGCCCAGCAACAGGAGGAACGAGGAGTTATACCATGCTGATGAGAGGTAGGTTTCCCTACCTTTCTTGAAAATAAAAGTTTTAGTTTTTATATTGATTCTTTAAATGTTAAAAGCTTTGTAGTTTAAAAATATTTATCAATTATTTAAATATCAAAATTTTATTGTTGCATTAAAATTTATTGAACTTTTTATAATGTTCATTGATCCCTACTCAAGACATTTATTTTAGATTTAAATATGTTAAAAATTTATATGTTTTATATGATATTTTCTAGCATTATAGTTTATCTTTAATCTTATTTAGATTAAAATTTTTGTTAGATTAAAATATGTTATCTAAATTTTTTTGATATTCTTTAATCTGAAATTTAAAATGTGTTATTCTGAATGATTTAAAATTTATTTGACTATAATATATTAAAATTATACATGTGTTGAAAGCATGATTTCTATTTGAATTTAGAAGGTTATTTCCTTGTATTAAAGTTTATCTCTTAATATATCTTTTGATGTGTTATTATGTTTTTGTTTATATAATTGTTAGTGAATATATGTTGTGGTATGAAATTGGATATGAATTGGATTGAAATTGCTCATATGACCAATCCATGATGAATATATGTTGTGATATGAAATTGGATATTGATTGGATTAAAATTGCTTACAGGCCAGGCCTAACCCATAGGTTAGGCCACAGCCCATTGGCCAAGCCCAGTTAGTAGACCAGGCCTGGCCCGTACGCCAGGCCCAACCCACGGGTCGACCCTTGGCCCGTAGGCTAACATAGCCCAACCATCATGGGCGGTCACATGTAACGCACATGACTAGTCCATGGGCCAGGGCTGGGCCAGCTTTGTGTGATGCATGTCTAGTCATGTATAATGCATATGACCAATAGATGGGCTGGCCCAATCTAGCCTAATATTGTTGTTGGATTTGATCCTAAATATTGGTTGAACTAAACTAAACATAATCTTGTCCAAATTATACTAGTCTAGGGTGGTTCCAAACCAGTTAAATGAGGATTAGAGATTGATTCAGTTAGGTTCTAGTAAATTGAGTTCAATTGGATCAATTGAACTAGAGTTCAAGTTAATTGAGGGCTTATTTATATTATTTCATATTGATGATATTTGAAAGAGATGTTTTAAATATGTTATTTCATCCCGATATGGACATGACTAGTGTGAGATTATGTTATTTTCCTGCCGAGAGCAGGTAGGGTAATTCTCTTCGGGGATTAGCGAGCCGTCAGACGTGATGGCTGGACGGTTCCTCCATCCATTGTTAGGAGGAACGTGTCCCAACTTTGGCGGGTGCGGGACACTACTTCATCCGTTGTTGGGAGTGCGATATGAGTTTGCCTCCATCCGCTATTGGGAGAACACAAACTCATCCTGTAGGATAAAGCCTCTCCATCCATTGTTGGGGGAGTGCTCTTTTGGGTATTTGATATACGCCAATGGGATGATTGAATTTTGATCATGTATACATTTTGAGTTGACTTTTGGGGTTCCTACTCAGCGTTGCTGAATTTTCTTTGTTTTTGATTTTCAGAGCAGCCTCCCTCTAATACTAAATCGGATTTCAGTAAAGAGCGGACCTTCCTCTACTGCTAGGTAGAGCCACTTTGATGATTCTTGAAGTTAACATCACTATGTTTACTTTTCTAGTTATGATTTTATGAATAAATGAATTATAATAAATGTTTATGAATGATGAATAAAGTGATGTTTATTAACTTAGCCTAAATGTGTGGAAAGACATGAAAAAAAAAATCCAAGCTGTGACAAGTACTTATTTTGTTGTTGAGAGGTTAGAAAGAACTTTAGAAACTGATGATATTGGTAGAAGTTCTCTTGGAGTTCTCTCTTGAACTCTGTATCTCTTGGATGCTTCCTTGAGTGGTGAGTCTTTTATTTTTCAGTTCTGTATCTTTGTTTAATTTCCTTAGGGTGGTGAACTTTCTATATTCCTTTGTAATTTTAAACTTGGTGGTGAGTTATTTTTTGATCTTATTGAAGCATTATCACGAGTTCGTTCCTTTTTTAACCGAAAAACTTATTCTAGCAAATACAATTGTACTATCGATTTTTCTTTCGAAATCCATTCTGTATTTTACCCCCTAGTATCAATTTGGTATTAGAGCTAAAGGCTAGAGATCATGGCAAGGTGGAATGAAAAAGATATAGTTGATGAATGTAGTTGTCATGAAGATGATGCTAAGTCATTGAGGCTGCAGCTACGAAGATTACTGCGTAGTCTATAAGAAAAAAATGAAATAATTGAAGAACTTTGAAGTAGAAATAACCAACATAAAAATAATGTCCAAGAGTTTACTTCTGATGATGATACACCTCCTCTTCCAAGGGAATCGAGAAGATTTCAGACAAGACATGGAGTCCAAGATGAGTGGCAGAACAAATATAACCTAAGATTGGAGATTCCAAAGTTTGAAGGTAAAATCAATGTTGATGACTTTATTGATTGGCTTAATACAGTAGAAAGAATTTTCGATTTTCATGAACCACTAGAACAAAAGAAAGTAAAACTTGTGGCACTCAAACTCAAACGGAATGCATCTTTTTAGTGGGAAAATATGAAGAAACGAAGAGAACGTGAGGGGAAGAGTAAAATCGTGACATGGGAGAAAATGAAAAGGGAGCTGAAGAGAAAATATTTACCTCACAATTATAGGCAAGAGATATTTCTCAAAATCCATGATTTCAAGCAAAAAAGATCTTAGTGTAGAGGAGTACATTACAAAATTCGATAATCTAATATTAAAAGGAGAGCTTGTAGAACTAGAAGAGAAAACCATTGCAAGATTCTTAGGAGGTCTGAAGCATGAGATTGCTAAAGTTGTTTAACTATAGCCATATTGGTCTTTAAATAATGTGAGCAAGCTAGAATTATAAGTTGAAAAGCAATAGAAGTTTGAAAAGAGTTCTTAGTATAGTTCAAAAGAAGGATATACAAAAAAAGGAAGTTTCAAGCCTACTGTCCAAAGTAAGGTGATAACGAAGGTGTCAGACAAGGGTGAAGAATCTACTAGCAGCAAAAAAACACCTAATTCTTCTACCCCAAGTGGCCAAAAATGCTTCAAATGTCATGGTTTTGGGCATATTACTTTAGATTGTCCAAATAGAAGAATTATTACGTTGGTTGAAGATCACAGTGATGGAAGAGAAGATGAAGCCGACGATGAACCAAAATATAATGATGATGAGGAAGATGTTACTTATGCCGATCATGGTTTGTCTATTATATTGCAACATAGCTTATAAGTGTCCTATATGGCTGAGGATGAAAGTTGGGTGAGAAAGAACGTGTTTCACACTAAATGCACTTCTCTTGGTAAGGTATGTTTGGTGATCATCGATAGTGACAGCTTTGAGAATGTGGTATCTTTGGAGATGGTGCAAAAGCTAAAGTTGGATACAATCCCTCATCCACATCATTACCAATTATGTTGGCTCCAAAAAGGAAATGACATCAAGGTAACTAAAAGATGTTTAGTTTCATTTTCTATTGGCAAGTATTATAAAGATGAAGTATGGTGTGATGTTGCTCCTATAGATTCTTGTCATTTATTATTAGGAAGACCTTGGCATTATGATAGAAAGGTGTTGTATGATGGCTACAAATATACTTATTCTTTTAAGGTGAATGAAAATAAGATTATTTTAGCTCCATTACAACCTTCTGAAATCAGTGCACCAAAGAAGGAAGTTAATGCTTTTATATCCTATGGTGAATGTAAGGGTGAATTAGACAATGGTGGTCACGTTTTGGCTCTAGTAATAGTAGAGGACAATGAATAACACAAGGAGACACCAGCAATCATGAAACCAATCCTAGAGGAGTCCCAAGATATTGTACCGGAAGAGATTCCACATGGCCTTCCACCTTTGAGAGACATCAAGCATCATATTGATCTTATTCGGATGGCTATTCTACCTAATAAGGCAACATATAGAATGAGTCCCAAGGAGCATAAGAACTTCAAAGGCAAGTGGATGAGTTAGTGAAAAAGGGGTTAATTCGGGAGAGCATGAGTCCTTATGCAATTCCAGCCTTGTTGGTGCCTAAGAAGGATGGTTCTTGGAGAATGTGTGTGGATAGCCACACCATCAACAAAATCATAATAGATTATCAATTTTCTATTCCATGGTTAGATGATTTACTTGATCAATTATGTGGTGCTTTTATTTTCTCTAAAATTGATTTGAGGAATAGCTATCACCAAATAAGAATGAGGCTTGGAGATGAGTGGAAAACAGTATTTAAAACTAAAGAAGGCTTATATGAATGGTTGGTTATGCCATTTGTCCTATCTAATGCTCCTAACACTTTCATACGATTTATGAATCATATACTTAAGCCATGCATTGGGATTTTTGTTGTGGTTTACTTTGATGATATATTTATGTATAGCAAGAGTGCATAGGACCATATGAATCATCTTAAGGAGATCTTTTTTATTTTGAGACCGCAAAAGCTTTATACTAATCTGAAGAAGTGTGACTTTTTTACTCATAGTGTGGTATTTTTGGGGTATGTTGTTTCAAAAAATAGAATCATGATGGATCAAAGCAAGCTAGAAGCTATTCTCAATTAGCCAACACCTACTTCATTGCATGATGTGAGGAGTTTCCATGGCTTAACTTCCTTTTATAGTAGATTTATCAAAGGTTTCAACTCTATTGTTACTTCAATCACCGAATGTCAGAAATGTGATAAATTTAAATGGACTAGTGAAGCTGATGATGCCTTTGAACTATTAAAAAGAAATGTGACTGAAGCTCCTATCTTAGTACTACCTAATTTTGACAAGGTGTTTGAAGTTGAATATGATGCATCTAATGTGGGAATTTGTGCTCTTTTGAGTCAAGACGGAAAGCCTATTACCTTTTTTAGTGAGAAGCTGAATGATACGAGAAGGAAATATTCTACTTATGATAAGGAGTTTTTTGCCATTTATTGAGCTTTATCTCATTGGAGTCAGTATCTTCTTCCTAAGCCATTTGTCCTATATTCTGATCATGAGGCATTAAACTTCATTAATCACCAACATAAGCTAAATAAGAGATATACTGCTTGGGTGGAGTTCTTGCAATCTTATAATTTTACAATCAAGCATAAATCTAGTATTCAAAATGTAGTTGCAGACACATTGAGCAGAAAGCATTCTTTATTATCAGCAATGGAAGTCAAAGTGGTTGGATTTGAGACATTCAAATATCTCTATGAGAATGATGTATTTCGACTTAATATGACAGAATTGCAAATCATGTTTCTTTCAATAATTTTCTATCTTTGATGGTTTTCTTTTTCAAGCTAATGTCTTGTGTGTTTCATCTTATTCTTTGAGACAAGTAATTATAGCTGAAGCTCATTGTAGTGTTTTGGGAGGACATTTTGGTAAGGACAAGACTCTAGCTCTTATTCAATCAAATTTCTATTGGCCTAAGATGTTCAGAGATGTGGAGAGACATGTAAAGCAATGCTAAGTGTGTCATTTGACAAAAATAAGAAGTCAAAATTTTGGTTTGTATACTCCTTTGCCAGTGCCAAATACTCCATGGGAGGAAGTGAGTCTTGATTTCATTTTGAAACTGCCAAGAACTAAAAGAAACAAGGATTCTATCATGGTTGTTGTTAATATATTTTTAAAAATGTCTCACTTTGTTCCCTACAATAAATCTAATGATGCATTTTATATTACTGATTTATATTTTAAAGAGATTGTTAAATTGCATGAAATTCTAAGAACTATGGTGTTTGATCGAGATTCAAAATTTATTTGTCATTTTTTTAGAACTCTTTAGAGGAAGCTGGATACTTAAATTTCAGCAGCTCGCATCATCCACAAACCGATGGGCAAACTAAAGTAAGAACAGAAGCTTGGGAAACTTACTTAGAAGCCTTGTTGGCAAGAACATTAATCAATGTGATCTCATTCTTCCATAAATTGAGTTTGCCTACAATCATTCCATGCATCATAGCATTAGTAAGATTCCTTTTAAGATTGTTTATGGTGCTAATCCTACTAGTCCTTTGGACTTAATCGCTTATTCTACATCTAAGCTATTTAGTGGAGATATTGATAAAAGAGCTAAGTAGATAAAGAAGCTGCATAAGGGTGTTAAAGCAACCATTGAGAAGCAAAATGAGAGGTATATGCAAGCTGCCAATAAACACAGAAACATGTGGAGTTTAATGTAGGTGATTTGGTCTGGATTTATCTAAGGAGGGAGAGGTTTCCATTGGACAAATTTGGAAAATTAAAATTAAAGGTTGATGGTCCATTCAAGGTGCTTAAGAGAATTGGCAAAATTGCTTATAAGATCAAGCTACATGAAGATTACGGAGTGTCCCCAACATTTAATATGGTTTATTTAAGTCATTTTCATAATCATGTTGTTGAAACAAACAAGGACTTGAGGATAAGTCTTTTTCAACTAGGGGAGATTGACACGAGAGTGCCTAATTTGCTAAAATCTGCTCATATAGACCTTGCTGATGCTATGGTATATTTTTCAGCCCACAATGTTGCCTCATAGTTTTCAACTCAGCCTACTCAATTATGACAGCTCATGAGCATGTTCTTTATACAAAGTTAAAGTTGTTTTAAGATGCTTTTCTTCATGGCTAAAGAACACATTAAAGAAGTTGGTTACCAACTATAAAACACTTGATTTTGAAATTTCCTATGCATGAAGGATTATGCACTAGTACTTATTTTGTTGTTTAGAGGTTAAAAAGAACTTTAGAAAGTGATGATATTGGCATAAGTTCTCTTGGAGTTCTTTTTTATACTCTATATCTCTTGGATGCTTTCTTGAGTGGTGAGTCTTTTATTTTTCAATTATGTATCCTTGTTTAATTTCCTTGGAGTGGTGAACTTTTTGTATCCCTTTGTGATTTTAAACTTGATGGTGAGCTATTTTTCGATCTTATTGAAGTATTATCGCGAGTTCGTTCCTTTTATATCCGAAAAATTTATTCTAGCAAATACAACTGTACTATCGATTTTTCTTTCGAAATCCATTTTGCATTTTACCTCCCCCTCCTCCCCCCGCTATTAGAAATATTTTTAGGTTTTTCTCTATGGTGTATAGAGAGGGTGCTCTCTAAAGTTTATAGAGAGTATGAGAAAAGATATAAATTCTTCGGGATTTATGTGAGAGGGTCTCTAATAAAATCTATGCTTGAGTTGGGTTAGTTAAAGGTCTTATAATTGATCTCACATGGGAAAAATTTTGGTTTTCTATGTTGATGTAAACGAAATTTGTCGAATCATATTAATCTTGTGATAGTTTTCTAATATACTTTTTATTATTGATTTCTAGGTGTTTTTTTTTGTTTTGAAATTCTCTTCTCTTGCCCCAACAAAATGGTATATTGGAAGAGTTTAAGAAAAGTGCGTGAGTATTATTTGTCTTTGCATAACTAATAATATTATCAATAATATTATTAATAATGGATTTTTTATAGTTATTTGTGATAATTTAAAAAAGTTTTATTTTGTTAAAAGATTAACTAATAGATTATATCTGAAGCAAATGTTATATAAACTAAGGATGGAGGAAAATGAAAACTTGGTAGAGCATATGAATATATTCAAAGGACTATTGGATCAACTAAAGAAAGTTGATGCGAATATTGAAATAGAATATATGATATTGTTGCTTCTTACATCATCGATACCTAATAACAACTTTGTAGAGATAATATTGTGTGGGAAGGATATAGTAACTTTGGAATAGGTTAAAAAAAGTTTTAAGTATCTCATACTATTAAAAAAAAGGATAAATCTATGAATATGAATAGTGAAACATTAGCTGCTTATGGTGGAGATTGACGAGGAGGATTTTCGGACCTAGGTGGACTTCAACATGGTAGGTCGAGATCAAGAGTCAAATCTTTCGATGATGTTTAGTGCTATAAATACAAAGAGTACAAACATATAAGGTGAAATTATCCTAAAAAGATAAAACAAGAAAAAGCAATTAGTGAGTGCTCTCTTACGATGGATGATGATGAAGATATTCTCATAATTTTCAAAGGTAATGTATTTTTTTAGAAGAGTTAATTTTTAGATTATGATTATGTTACTTATGTTTGCTTTCAAAAGGATTATTTTGATTCACTAAATGACAAGATGATTAGAAAATCGAGTTTGTGTTATGGTTCTAAGGTGGAGGTTATAGGTGTTGATAAAGTTGTTGAATCTTGGATTTTGATGATAAAATCAATTGATGAAGTTAAGATCTAATGTATGTTTGAGTGACGCATGACTAATATCGATCAAGGAAAGACAATTCGATTAAGGTAGGAAGAATCAGACATTGGGCCAGAGTGGAACATGTCAGAAGATTAGACGTTGAGCCAGAGGAATAGTTGATGTGCCAGAAGGACTTCGTGCCATGAGTTTGGGCATCGAGCCGAAGGATCGGATATTGCGCTAAGGAGATCGAAAGTTGCGGGAGTCAACATGCCGATTGGGCAATACGCCGAAGGAGAGGACGTTGCACAAAAGGATTAGATGAAGCATCGGATGAACCAATGACATGCTAAACAACATAGGATTCATGCTTGAAATCATGTGTTTAGATCAAATTAGTTTAGTCTAATTGAGTTGATTTTAGGGTGAAATAATGTCAACTCAAATAAGCGTTAATTGAGCCTAAGTTGGGACTGTTTTAGGTCAAGTGGAAGACTCATTCAATGACCCAAAGTTAGGTAGACCCACCTATGAGTTGGAAAAGTTAATAGCACACTTTTTGAAGTTGTCAAGCGATGGTACGGCCAGATTGGGTGGTGGTACCGCATAGTGTTAGTGTGTCGGGCAATGGTACCACCCAAACATAATCTCCCAAACTGTATCAGGTAGTGGTATCGCTAGATTGGGCGGTGGTACCGCCTAGTGGTAGTACTATAGGCGGTGGTACCGTCAGGACTCAGGAAACCCAAGATGAGACCTTTTTTGGCTCCATTTTTAAAGTCATGTGTGGTCTATAAAAACCTCAGTTATTTCTGCTTAGTAAAGCACAAAATTGAGTAAAAAGAGGAAAAAAAATACTTGAGAAAAAGATTAGAAATCTTTTAGGATTTAGAGTCTCTTCCTCCTAGAGTTAAAAGTTTTCTAAGGGGGGAGTGAGGTTTAAAAGAGAGGTGTAAAGGTTTTTTCCTAAGCCTGTGAAAAGGAAAAAGAGTTATAAGGGTAGTTGATTTTCACCCATTGAAAGAATATCGATAGTGAAAGCTGATAGCCTCAAGTGAAGAGGAATCGGGAGTGGACGTAGGTCACGACGA
>LVTN01003783.1:0-16756 GCA_001649415.1 Musa itinerans
GGATTGTGTAACGATTTGATGAACATTTTTATAGCCTATACCGTGTAGATCACCGCTAAAGAGGAAGTTAGTTGACTTTCTTCATCTTCTCCCATAGATTTGTTTGTTTTTAGGGATATTTAATCTTTCTATGTAATGCATCTTTCTTATACGCATAGTTTTCGGTTTCACGGGTTTTTGCGTACTAACTTTTGCACGACGATGAAGCCTTCTTTTCTATGAAAAATTCTGAGATTTTTATTCTTTCGCTGCGCATGTGATGTCACCCCAAATTTCCCAACAAACCTCAAATGAGATCTAAACTCACGATGTATCGTATAACCAATATTTGAGGTAATCTTATGGTATAAGGTTAATGTCATATCGATCAACAAGTAATTAAGACGTAAATCAAAATTTTACATGCAAATACATTTTTTTAGAAAAAAATTTATACTAGAAACTTAAAATTTGTGTTTTGATAAGTGTGATCGTTTAAATTTTAATCACTTGCATTATCAAATGAGTTATCAAGGATAAGTAAACTCCAAATGTTTATAATCATAAAATCTCCCATAATTCAAATATTAAATAGCAGCTTCATAAGATGCGACATATCTGATAAGATCAGAATAATATAAACCTAAAAGAAATTATCAGAATTTTCATAATAAACACATCATTAGTAAATTGATCAACACGACGAAAAATGAAATGAAAAAAATCAATCCTTTTTCAAGCAACACAATCTCTAATACGAACGGTGATGTTTTGTTTCGCTTCAATTAAATTAGTATTTTGCCAAGAAAAAAAATAATTTTACTGAAAAAAGAATAGTAAGAATAAGTCGATTCGTATGTGTGCGCGGGAAATGCGCGCTTAAAGTCATGAGGTGTTGGCAGTCTTTAGACGAAAAGGTGAGGATGTGTTCACTTGTTGGATTCAAAGTCAAAGCCAACCCATGTCAGCAGCCTTCCTCGGTCAACGGGGCAGTGAGGTCACATTTTGTGGATCTGTGCAGGAATTGCACCGAATGGGTGTTGACTATTTTTTCCTGCAGTTTTCCTCCGTCAAAATGTCAAACTGGTCATGGTGCTTTTTCAAGTGCTTGTTACCTTTTGACTTGCTCTCCATGCAAAGTCTCAACCTAATTGAAGTCCAATGATTGGTAGTTTCACTTCATCAACACTTTTTTTCCCTCCCTATCTATATAAATACTTTTGTGTGCATAGTCATCCAAGTCTTATGCCAAACATTCATGTGAGTTGTAGAGAAACCCTAATGCTCCATTCTTTAATTATTTTTTATCACTAAAAATTAATAATAATAATACTCCATTCTTTAATTATTTTTTATCACTAAAAATTAATAATAGTGCACATATCCATGCATAATATTTACGTCATCTAGTACTATTCGCCTATCTCAATCGAGAAAATTTGAAGTATTTCACTTTTATATGAGAATGAAACTTATTAAAAATAATAACTCACTTTTCAATTTTAAGGCTCCTTCTATGTGCTCTCACATAAATCTCGTAAAAAAATTATTTTTTACTTTAGAATCTCCATATGTATTAGAGAAATTTCATATCTTTCAATATCATCTCACATTAAAATCTTAACAACAACAATATATATATATATATATAGTTGAAATAATAGTAAACTGTGGTTAGATTAACATAGAAAGTCACCACACTTAAAAAATGCCATTATCTCACATATTTTCCAATGAATATATCCAAATTATCCTTTTTTTTTCCTCCACAGAAATTTAAATTCTTAACAATGCTCTGATAGCCATTATTAAGTGGCTGATGTTAACACCTCAAAAATAAATAGAAAAGAAAAAAAAAACAATTTTAACATTTCACAAATGAGAAAAAAAAATCAAAGGTGGCCTCCTGTCTTAATTATCTTCACTTCAAACGAACGTCAAAGAACTCCAAGAATACTACGTTTGTGTGTATCAACCACCATCAGGTTCTTCCTTCTCCCGCAGTAGCTTCGGCGCTTATACTTCCGAAGCTCATGCGCAGGAGAGGAAGACGCGTACTGCGGGGGGAAACTTCCTTCTTCTACGACGCGTAGTCGCACATCCCGTATCTGCAGAACCCACCGGGTTTGCACCGGTTGCCGCAGAAGCCGCAGTTGTTGGGGTCGTAGAACACGTTGACGCACCCGCCGCCGCAGCACATCTCCCCGAACCGGCACCGCCTCCCGCACCCACCGCAGTTGAAGAAGTCCGTTCTCAGGTTCACGCACAGCCTCCCGCAGCAGTCCGGCCCGGGGCTTCCCCACGCCCCACGGCACATCCCCGGCACCTCGTCGCACGTCTTGAACCCTCTCGGCCGGTGTCGGTCGCGGAAAGGGTTGTAGCCTCCGAACCGCGGTGGCGCGCGCTTGTCCCCGTCCACGGCGGCCATGGGAAACGCATGAGACGTGGCGATGGCCATGGCCATGGCCAGTGCAACGGTGAACATGAAGCTTCGCATCTTGGGGCGAGTAGATAACGAGGATGGGAGAAGAGGAGCAGGGTGATGCGGGGATTTATAAGGAGGAGAAGGGTTGACTGTGGAGGTAAAAGATTTGGAGCTGATATGTTGTTGCACGTTTAGCGGGGAGTTCATTGGAGTTAGGCCTCGTGATGGAATGAACGGGGAGATACTCGAAAGAAGCCTTCATACCGATGAGATATTGTGATTGAGGTACGTAGATATGTTGGCAGCTTTTGGTAGTGCACGTATACCTACTTGAATCTGTCATGAAATGGCGAGATGTTGCCGACGTCAGTTTGAAGTGGAGTTGTCGACGTCGAGAGTTCATCAGATGTTGAAATGTGAGAAAAAAAATACATACTATTTATAATCGATGATACTTGAAATAATCAAAACGCGTTTTTGTATTAGAACAATCTTAGATGTGACAGATCTAATGGTGGTTTTGCGCCACGTTGATGTCCACGTGGCGAGGTGTGAAGATGGACGATTTGATGTTTACAGTAGATCTCAGTTGATGTGAGTCGAGGGCTCCTCCGTCTTGACCACATGCTACGAGTCAGGAAGATCTCCTACGGTGAGATTAGATTGCGAAGCATTCGGACGTTTTGACCGATGCTTCGGTTTGACTCCGCGCGCCTAATTTAGCTCTGGGAAGAGTCGCAGAAACATCGTTGTTTCGTCTTGCAAACCAAAAGTCGTAACGTTCACAAGCCTTTTGGATCCTATCTGCGTTGCTTCCCCAGCCGGTGGATTAATTTTGTACTGCCAGTGACCGAACATCTTCAAATTAATGATCCATTAGGAATGTTATCTCCGCTGTACCGGCCATGGCGGAGAGGAGCGGCGATGGCATTTGCATTTGAAGTTTTATTTTGTGCATTAATATCCCCAATAATCACAAACGAAATCTAACAAAATAATTTTGTCGAAACGAACTCACCTGTTGTTGTGCCCGAAGATCGGATTGGGTGTCCACTCCACGTCTCGCTTCCTCCCTCGATAGCAGCACACTCCTTGTAAGTCGAGGATTGATTCAATAAGGAGCTCAAAAGAATTTTGAGTCTGATTCATAGAGTTCAAAAAGTCAGTGCATACCTTTTTGGAAGTCATGGATAGATATAGTTCCATTCCCAAGAGGTAGTCACGAGAGTCAAAAGCAAGAAGACTGGAAAGCAAATGGTAGTCTGATACGGATGAGCTAAATTTGGTAAAACACCAAAGAGACGTGCAGTTCTCCAACATAGAGATTGGTCCAAGACAGACTTGATGATAAGAAACCAACTAGAAATCCCATGCCAATGACTGTTGTGGAAATAATACAGCAAAACAAAACTAGTGTAGTGCAATTTCTCGATTGCGGAGCGCTTGAAGCTTATTTAGGTTATATTTGAGATACTATTTGCTGGATGAGAGTTTTATCTAATAGACTCCCTAAGAAAATGCCACAAAACAAAATTAGAGCGCATTCGGTCAGCTCGCTGCAACTTTGCGGACCAACAACTTTTCAATCTTCCAGCTCGATAATCTTCACCACTGAAGCATCCCCGACTTTTTGGCACACGACGACTCGATCGTGAGACTTGATCAGACCAGAGGCCTTGCCATGATCGAGAGCAACCTTTAGAACTGACTCGTTGGTGGCACTGGTTGACTCAGCCTGCAAGAACAAAGCAAGCAGGCAAGATATTACATGTGTTACGGTTAAATGAAAGGAAGCCAGCAGGTGAGCTTTAAAAACATAATTAGCTACAGATACCCCAGCATATAATATATTAAAAAAAAAAATCAACCTCAAGCAGGATCATGAAATTAGCGTGTAGTCCTGCCAATGATGATGACATCGATACCATTGGATGTTCATTCAGCAATGTCCTTTAGCATGAGACTGTATCGACTACTTGAACAAATTGCACATACTAAGGTATGGTCCTGCCAATTCTCAGTCTGCCTTCGCCAATATAAAACTTTGGCCATGGTAAATTACGAATTGTCTTAGGAGAACTAAGAAATTAAGGTTTCTAGTCGATTATACAAGGCAATTGGCCTAGATATATAAGTTAACAATAGATCAAAGAGAAATGACAATCAAATTAAGAGAGCAGTTCAAAAGAAAAATCAATCTTTCATCAGGACACATAAAACACCATATCTTTTGGTTGGAAAAATGCCAGCCTTTGTAGATAACATGTTAGAGTAAAACAAAACAGGATGTCCTTGAAGTCATTCACAAGAAATTTTATCAGGAGGAAGAACTGCATCATCCACAATCGATATATACAAAAATTACATAAAAGATAGATGTTGATAATGAGAAATAAAATTTACTTACAGGGTGGCGAGGATCAGCAAGCATGGGAAAAAGGCCTCTAACTATGAGCGATTGCCTGGCCTGCCAATATTATTAGTTTTCGTTAGTGTTGATTAAGCTGTAAATGCTAATAAATTAACCATCTGGAAAACCAATACGAGAAAGAAGAGCTGTGGAAATATAGCGACATCACAATTAAAAAATTACAATTTACTGGAAATAAAAAGAAGACAGGAAACAGAATCCCTAATTATTAGTATAGCATGACAACGATTGATGGTTGAAGTACGGCGTACATTAAACAAGAAAAGGATTGATGCTAGAGTACATACTTCAAAAGCACCACTGAAACTCCACCGAAGTTGGTTTGTTTTAAGCCGAGGGATGACCACAGAAAGTACAGGCATAGTTGGCCTATATTTTGCAATTAACCTACATAAAGAGATATCTCAAGCGTGTCAATACTTTTTGATATGTGCCAGTGAACAAGGAAAGCTACGTAACTGAGTGACATTCAACTGAAATAGTACCTTGCAGCTCGTCCGGATGAAGTGAAACAAATTATCACAGAAGCCTTGACTTTAATAGCAGCACGCACCTAAAGATGATTATCGTAAAACACTGAGTCAAGGCTTTTTTCTTCAAACTCAAGAGAAGTACATTGGTTGGATAGTAGTTGATTATACTCGGAACAAGAGAAGGTAAAAACATACAGCTGATGAAGCTATGGACTCCAGGTGGGTCATTGGTTCTCCAACATATTTCACAGTTTTCTTGAAGTACAAATCCTGGTTGAAAACCTTCTCTGCCTGCAAAAATAGTTTTATGGTGAACAAAAAAAAAGAAAAGCAAAGTGAAGAGAAAGGGAGGACAGGCGCCAGGGACTTGAGAAATGCACATTGCAAAAACAAACAATAGATTACAAGAGAATGCAGCAAAATCCAAGATAAGAAAGAAAAAATAACTTCAAACAGAAAGGGCAAAGTCTTCCAACCACTATATTGGCAATATTTTTTTTTTCTGAGATTTAGTGTTTGTAGGTTTAGTCACAGCTTTTATCTAATCAGTTACATTAAACCCTTTCAGTGTCCCAACATCCACACACATTTGTCAGATTCCTGTAGTTTTGTGATCATGTTAAATATTTGCATTTAATTCATGCAACATAAACAGAATAAGATGCGCATCAAGTACTGACCTGTGCCAGCTAAAAAATAGTTTTCTTTGTGGCATGGTTTGCAATACTGTACCATACCGCTCTGTCACGAACGGTCGTCGCGCACCCACAACAACTCCGTTCAACGAACCGTTCGTCGCTCTCATCTACATGTACAGCTGCTTGGTAGCATGTTGTCTTGGTTTTGAGTCCTTTTGCTTGGCAGTGCGACCGCTCACCAAACCGAGCAAAACAAGCCCAAAACAGCTCTGTTTTCGCGTGCCACGAGCTGTTTTCTACAACCCGCTGTTGCACGCAAAACGTCAGCCATCTCAGCACCCTGGAACCACCCGGGTGGCACCATGGGGGATGGGGCTTCGGTATAGTGTCGGGCGTTGAACAACCTTTCGCAAGTTCGCACGTTACTTTGACGGGAACTTGTTGTCGCGCCCGGCACTCGGTGAGCAGTTGTTTGTGGACTTGCAGCTGTTCGTTCAACCCGGCACCTGGTGAGCAGCTGTTTGTGGACTTGTAACTGTTCGTTCAACCCTCTAAAGTCCTTGTTTTCCTCCTTTCCCTCTTTTCTCTTGTGCACGCAAGGTGCTCGCTGAATTGCTTATAAAACTTCCCCTTTTCGCAAAACGTTGGGACTTGTCCGTCGCTCGTTCTTCGAACTAATCAACTCTCTTTTACATGTCCTTCGGGACATGCGAGAGGTTGCAAGTGGGCTGATCTTTGCGGACGCAAATCGCAAGAGCGAAGCGCGACTTAGGCAACGCAAGCTAAGTTCGCGTCTTGACCGCAAGGGTGCCTCACGCCTTAGGCAATTCCAGCTAAGGCCGTGACAGCTCGGTACGGACGGTACATTGATACACTTTAGTGTATCATATGTCGGTATGCTCAGTACAACTTGCTACGTACCATACCGACAGCTGATCGGTACACCAATATGGTACGGTATTAAGAACCTTGCTTTGTGGCAAAATTTAGAGAAAAGAATATTCATCTTGTGCTACATAATAACCTTTTCTTTACATTTAATACCAGGATTAATAATAGATTATCTTTCTCCAATCATGCAAAACCTTTTCCAAGCACAGAAGGCTGATAAAAAAGCTTCATATAATCATATTACAAATAAAACATATCAACAAATGCAAAAGCAATTTAGAAACAGAAAGTGTCACAAATTTATATGAATTAGAAAGTTGAATATTGGGAAGCTATATCCATCAATTCATAATCTTAATCTTCCATATATTTTATGAACTTCCATAATTTGCTATCTCAGTCTATTATAAACATTTAAGATGATCTAAAGTCAATATGAACAGAGTGCTAACCTCATAACAAATTCGGCCCACAATTGAAATAGTCTCAACAGGGTACAATCCTCGAAGAGTTTCAGCACCTAAAAGGATTGCATCACTACCTAGGGAATTATCAAGATTGTTAAATCATAGTTTATCAATGAACAAATCAATAAATGCATGAATTTTGAACTACAAAATTGGTCATAACCAAGACAATTTAGAACAATTAATTTCTTAAGCAACAACAGACTATACCATCCAGTATCGCATTTGCCACATCAGTTGCTTCTGCACGTGTTGGTCTCAAGTTGTCGGTCATGCTGTCAACCACACGTGTGACAACTGCTGGCTTTCCAGCCATGTTACATTTATAGACAGCTGCCTTTTGAAATAGAAACACCTGTTGAATATCTTGGTTAGATAACAAAGAACTAACCAAAAAAGCAAAAAAATAGATACTTTATGGAGACAACAATAAGAGCAGAACAAGAATGCCTGGCCATTTGTCCTGCCCTAATCTTAAAACCATCAAAATGAGTCAACTTTGCAAAACTACAAGTACAAAAAATCTGCAATGTGCTTGTTTAACAACTTTCTAATGGACACTTGTTATCCTCAAAATATCTGCTGAAAAAGATTTTGTCCCTTGAGATGTTAATAAGTCTGTTTTTCTTATGAAATTGATATGGTCTACACTCAACACCCACTCCTGAATATTTATGAACTCTTCTGAATTTGACTCAGAACTAAGAATTGCATCAAAGACTTCATCCTTCACATTAATCAGACAATTAATAAGTTTATCTTATTTCAAAGTAACAATTTTCAAGTCCGTTTACATCTATAATAAACATAACTATTCTTATATCCACCAGCATCGTATATTCACAAAATAAGAAAGACTTTATGGGAAGTTTACATCTGAATGATGGACCAATAGAAGTTGTCTAAATTACTTCATGATGAAGCAGAACTCAACTAATGAGAAAAATCAGTCTCCCAAATTTTACATTATATACTGGTATTATGATATTATCAATCAGTGACAACACAAACCTGTAAACAACACACCAAATGACTTTAAGATACAAAGACGCCATGTTTGTAGAAGCAAGGAAATGTCAAGAACTAAGTTCAAATAATTAGTTATTGAGTCAAAGACCAGGCTTCTGCAATAATTTATCACGCCAATTGGAACGGAGACCAGGCCGCCGCAAAATGTCAGTTCCCCTCTTCATGACAAAGAGTCTCTGGGTTCCAATCCTTCTAGAGGCTTGACATGTGTAATTCTCTAAGTGGTGGTTTACCTCCTTCATTGATCATTACTTTCTCATTAATTGGAACCCAGTTGGAATACTGACGGCATACGGTTAAAAAATAAGCATATTTATATAATTTACCCCAATTAGACACAAAAACCTAGCATAACCGACCCATGTAGCAGTGCTCATATCCTGGTGGGACAATAATCTTTACAAGTAAGCTGAAATACATGTACAACCATGTGTACAATTATTTCATGCAGTTTTTACATCCATTATATTGGATATTGCTCCCCCTGATATACTGCAAGTGCCTGAGATTAACACATACAGAACTATACACAAATCATTGCATTATCTGTGCAATTCAACACCATGGTTTGCAAGCGAAAAATGGTTTTGCAACTACAGATCCAAAGAGAAGAGAAGACAATAGTCATTATCAATGAAGAAGTTCAAATCCAGAATAAACAAGGCAACGATACCTATATGAGAAGCAATAAATTGAGACTAAAAAATTTAAATTCATAATTCAAATGACACTTGCAATTATAATTATATTATGTTTTACAGAGCCAAATATCAGTTTTTATTTATGTCTAGTGGAATGTCAAGAAGTATATCAACCGCATAGTATTAGCTACATAAAGACCAGCCACTAAATAAAGTTCCCAACCTTCTCAGGTGGGAGATCTATTCCGAGATTCCCACGTGAAAGAATAACACCATCTGCTTCTTGAAGAATCTCATCAAAGTGTGTGAGACCCTGCAAGAAAATGAGCATTGCAACTCACAATTATAAAAGCTATAAGTTTAACTTTCTGACCAACTTAATTCCTGTTGCAGATTATAAAAGGTATAAGGCTAACTTTCTGACCAACTTAATTCCTGTTGCAGCTAACCTCTACATTCTCAATCTTTGCAAATATTTGGGTTTGGTAAAGATCACCTAACTTCGACAGGAATTTCCGAGCCTGCATCAAGTGAGAGAATCACAGTTAGAATATTGTAGACCACTAGGGTAATTGAACAAGTTGAGAACCGGACAGGAAAATTAAGGGCTGTACACCTTAATGCACTTATAGATTGAATATAGGAAGAGGAACAAATGTGATGAATATGACTGAAATAGCTTACTTGCCGAACATCTTCTGCATGCCTTGTATAAGATAATGAAAGGAAATCGATTTTGTTGCGGACACCCCATGTACTTATTACCTGCGGTATAGACCATATGTTGAATGGGATAACAAACTTCTTAAACACACTTGACAGTCTATGTAATCCAGAAGCAGAAATAGTACCAGCAAACCAGAACCTGAATTTCTTAAAAGATAAATTGTCTTCCTACGGTTAGCATCTTGGTTTAAATGATGAATATAACAACATGCTCTTTGTTCAATATACTAAAAATACTAAATATATGTGTTAAGAAATCAAAAGCTTCCATTTAGAGGAGCACACAACAAAGTTAAAGAGGCAACATCATTATGTAGTGGACGCGAAAAAAATTTGAGCACTGGTTGACTCTAGTAGCCAAATCATGAAACACACTTGAATATGATTAAAGCCTCTCAAGCAACTTGCCAAAAAACAAACCTTCTCTCACTCAAGAGATCACCGCTAATGATCAAGGTGTAATCTATAGAAAAGTAGAAATGTGAGAAATGAACATTACCAACCACTATATACATCAATCTAAGGAATTGATAAACCCATGTCTAGCAGCTGACAAAACTCAGTTTGATAAAAATTGTGAATTGAAAAGTAGAAGACCCATCCTTTGGTAGGTTTCGGGAGACCTTAATTGAAAAAATATCAAAATAATAAATGCAAGACTGATTGAGTAGAGGAATGCTAATTCTATTTCAGATCTTACTCCAAACACGACCCTTCTTTTTTTCACTTTAGCATTATATATTTCACATTTTTATGCAGCATTTTGTTTGTGACGAAGCTTCTTTATAACTGCTTTTGATAGTTGCTACATAATGCATCTCAATATCTACATGGTCAAAAAAGCAATTGAAGGGTCAATGAGTTCTATGCATGACAGAACCGCAGGATAACTTATTAGTATGCTCAAAAAGCAACACTGGTTAGAGTGTCATGCAGATGTTTCTTACACTTTTGTCAGCTTCAGTAAGTGTTGGCAAGTCAACACGGATTTGAGATATATGAAGTGTGAATAGTGACCCAGTCAGAGTAGCAGTATTTTTTATTTTGCAGACCACATCATCTCCTTTCAACTCAGCAACCTGAACAAACACAAACAAACACAGAAGCAAAAAACATAAACTCAGCTACCACGGAGCCTCAATAACTTGAATAAAAAGTAATAAACATAAGAAAGCTTGGCAAGCTTAAATATACAAATTCCTACGTAAGGCTACTGTTCCAAACCAAGCCACGTTAGTTCATTCCCTTTGATAGCTGAAATAATTAGTTTTCAAGTCAGCTATCAGTCAATCAAGGTTATATCATGTAAGCATTCCAAAGCCATACCTCCAACCAAACAGAAGTAGTTTCACTTCCAGTAAACAAGTATTGGCCAATAAATATTGTGTCTCCTGGCTTCACTGCCTGCAAAAAAAATTGAAGTTCATTGTTTAAAGTTACAAATTTGGAGTTCAAAGCAAACTTATATATGAAGTTTGTTGCTTATAGTTACAAACTTTGAGTCCAAATCACACTTATATATGAAGTTTGTTGCTTATTATTACAAATTTGGAGTTCAAATCACACTTATGCTATCTGGTAGATCAAGGTTTTATTAGTTCTTTTCAGTTCTGGCTTCACACCATTAATCCTAATCGACTCACCTTGTCTGGTTCATCTATATGTCTCATTTCGGTAAATTTTCTTAATTCAATTAATACAATACTAGTGAAAACCTGTTAGCAATAATATGGCGAGGACTAAAATGGGTGTGAAATTAAAAAAGAAAATCATTGATATTTATGAAGACAGCGAGTTCAAGATGGTTCCTGCTTGCCTTTGACAAATTACTAAAGTTTATAGGCAACAGCTGGGATGATGCTTCCTGCTCCTGATCTGGCGTTAAAACAACCAAAGTATCAGCCTCAAGCGAGATGGCCTTCTCACTTTTGTTCACAACCTGTAACTCTGGACCCACAGTATCTAACATGACCTGGAAAACAAGAAAAGGTAATGTTCATTACACCTCATTCAACAAAAATGGACTATATAATGGGAGAACGATCGGTCGGATCCCAATTTGCAGATAGTCTCATGATCATACAGATGCAAAAGAGAACAAACAAGCAGAGAAAGATAAAGGATATGGTTATCAGCCTACGGCTGCTGAGCGAATTTTAGCACATCAAATAAAAAATGCTATCAGCGCTTTCATCTTCCAGCAGAATACGCAATAGAGAAATTAAGCGCAACCTACATGGCAAAAGGCAAAGAAGAACGCTAGTAGCTAAGATGAAAAACAGTGTGCAACCGGCAAATAGAAATCCGTAAAGTTTAGGTGGCTAATAACCAAAGACTTACTGCGCAGAACTTTTTGGTGCTCTTAATAGCTGCCTTGAGATTTTCCAGGGTCTCTTGATGATAATCGACGTCTCCCCACGAGAAGTCAAATCGCGCCACTACCACAAGAAGAACACGGTCAGACATACATTCTCATTGCAGTGCCGATGACCCAAAACACCAAATGGCTGAGTGATGCGAAGCAGCAAGCTCCGATCGAGGTAGCACCGGAAGCTGGGAGGAAGACGAGGCATACCTGACATGCCGGCCTTGAGGCAGGCAGAGATCACCTCCACCGACCGTGATTTGGAGCCGAGCGTCCCCACGATCTTGGTCATCGCAGGGAAGAAACTCTGCGAGGTCACGACGACATTCAACATATCAGTGCAAACTTAGAACGAAATCGAAGGCTCCTCTTCGCCCGGAGATCTAGCAGAGGTTCCGATTTGACCTCTCTCTCCCAATCAACGCATCTACTTGCGAGTTCTGGGGGGAAGAGGGGCATCCATATCGAGATCTCGGAATGGGGGAGAGGGGAAGGACATACCGGCTTCGATGGCTCGAGGATGGAGGCCATCCTGATGGGTTCCTCGAGAAGAAGGTGCGTGGAATGCATTCTTCCTTCTCACTATTGGCTTCTGCTGCTGCAGCACCAACGACAGCCGGAGGTGGAGAGGAGGAGATCGAGATCGCTCGATCGTCGGAGGACGGGCAGAGTGGAGGAAACAGTCGACAGGACAGCGCCAGATCCCCTCTTTTAGTGACCGACGGATGGCGCTCAATCATGCTGTGTTTACGTATATATCCTTGGAGACTTATGAAATATCGTAAATGCCCTTACGAACTTTAATATAATAAATGTCTTTTTTTTAGTTTTTATGGGAAATTACTTTTAATTTTCAGAATTTTTTAACAGCATTTTTTTTAACCTGTGAAATATTTTCTCACTCTTTTTCTCATTTTTCATATGGATTGGTTGTGAATTAGTCTCGTTATAATAGTTTTACACTATGTTGCAATATTTTTCAGTAATAGCAAAAAAATAAAACAATATATTTTTTAGTAATATAAAAAAACAATATAGCATAGTATAGAAATACTATGATGTAATAAAAAAATTATATTATAATTTTGTTATATTATATTATATTTTTTAGTGTTACTAAAATAATATAACGTAGTATAATAATATTATAAATATACTATTTTTATAAACTTAATAAAATATTATAATATTATATTATATAATATAATTTTTTGATATTACTAAGGTTATTATAATTGGATCAAAGAATAGGAATAGGAAAGAAAAAAATATATATATCATAAGTATTAGGTAAAAAAAATATTATTTGAGATGTGAGAAAAACCTAAAAAGTGAATTTTTGGGGGGGGAATTGGCTGAACATTATTCATTCTCAAAATATTGTTGTAAATCATAATAATATTAAATGTAATTTGGGATGGACTGAGGCTGATTGGAGATCCAAACAATGTTGCTTCCACTTCACGTGATAATAATACGCCAGTATTCAAACTTAAATCAATATAATTTATTGGGAAATAAAATAGAGGAATAAACGTGGTCCGTCCAAAAGCCGGCATCGAGGAAAGGATCACGTTCAACTAACTTTAGATGATGGGATTGCGACTGGTTGAATGGAGAAGATGGTGGCGAGCTGTTGGTCTTCTCTTCTCGTGTGGCATTGGCCACGTTTAATTTCAGCCGCGTGTTTACTATGGATAGTTATATGCTGTAATCTAATTTTATCCTCATCGCTAATTCGAAAAATTGAAATGTTTTATTATCTCCTATCCACTCTCTTATCATTGTTTTTGTCTTCCTTTTTCTCTTCTATTTATTTATAAAAATTATTTTTATTTTTATATTTTTAATAAAAAAAAATAAATATGTATTATATATATATAATCTATTGCATTGAACTCTTATGAAATGATGCCTCCTAAATTAATTTTTACTTAGGGGTGTCAATTTTTATCGAATTAACAAAAATATCCCTCAATTGGTCATCTATCGTGAGCAACATCATCGCTCTCTCTTTGGCATTCCAACATCATCGCTAACACCTTGTCTTCAAATGTTATCGTCGGCCCCGTCGCCTCTTCTCGTTGGTAATTGTTGGGAAAAAATTGTTAAAACGAAATAATTCTTTTCCCTCTTTGTGTATCAGAATGAGTTCCTTATCAAAATACCAACTTGATATCAAAATGGAAATATCAACCAGAATAGCATAAACAATAGAGCAATAAATCAATCACACAGTAAGACCAGCCTTCAAATGTCATCGTCGCCCAACCTCGTCACCTCTTCTCGTTGGCAATTATTGGGAAAAAACCTGTTAAAGCGAAATAATTCTTTTCCCTCTTTGTGTATCAAAATGAGTTCCTCATCAAAATACCAACTTGATATCAAAATGGAAATATTAACCAGAATAGCGTAAACAATAGAGCAATAAATCAATCACACAGTGAGACCAAATTTTAACATGGAAAATCCAATGCGAGAAAAACCACGGGATCGTAGTCCACCTCAAACTTCCACTATCAATAGTAATGATAACAGGTTTACAGTAAATCTTCTCTAGAATAACCAGAGGATCATAATAACATCAAGAACATAGATCTTGGCTTAAGAATAGTAAATCATCATCTCAAAGGATAGATCTCATCAACGGAGAATTCTAGGTCTCACAAAGTGGGTAAGCATGAAAGTACCTCAGAGAGGGTAAACTGTAAATCAACACAAAATTGACAACGTTTGGCCACTGATCGTCAATCAGAAAACTCAAGATCCTAATCTTTCTCTCTTTCTGTGCGCCGTCGCTGCTGCACCATTCGCTGCGCATGCTCACTCTCTCTACACTCTCTCTCTCTCTCTCTCTCATTCGTTGCCCTATATCTCTTTTGCCTTTTAATTAGTAATTTGAGCTTAATAGGCCCAATTGTCCAAGCCCACATATGGGCTGGACCCAACAATTCTCCCCCTCCAACTCATATGGTAGGTTGTACTAAACCCGCTCTTCGCCTACATGCTTCAAGCTTCTCCTTAGGTAAGACTTTGTTAACATATCTGAACCATTCTCGTTGGTATGCACTTTTTCCAATTGTAATTCTTTCATCTCAAGCACATCATAAATCCAGTGATATCTCATATCAATATGCTTGGATCTAGAATGGTATGTTGAATTCTTGGAGAGGTGAATGGCGCTTTGACTATCACAGTAAACAGTATATCCTTTATGTGTCAAGCCCAATTCCTGTAGAAACCTTTTTATCCATAAAACTTCCTTGCAGGGTTTAGTAACTACTATGTATTCTGCTTCTGTGGTTGATAGAGCAACATAATTCTATAACTTATATTGCCAAGAGACTGCTCCCCCTGCAAATGTCATCAAGAACCCCGAAGTGGACTTCCTGGAATCAGTATCACCTGCCATGTCTACATCTGTGTACCCTTCTAACACAGGTTCATCACTGCCAAAACACATTTCACTACTGCCCAATATTCCTTTCCAGGATTAGAGAGAAATCGGCTAACAACTCCAACTGTATGAGCTATATCTGGCCTAGTACAAACCATAGCATATATTAAACTGCCTACTGTAGATGAGTAAGTCACTCTAGACATTTCTTCTTTTTCTTTCTCACTTATAGGATATTATTTCGAACTAAACTTGAAATGACATGCAAGTGGAGAACAAACTGTTTTGACTTTACTAATGTTGAATCTTTCAAGAACATTTTCAATGTAAGTCTCCTGAGATAGTCAAATCTTCCTTTTCTTCCTATCACGAAAAATCTTCATGTTATGTATTTGCTTCACCGATCTCAAGTCTTTCATGGCAAAAGACTTACTTAGCTCTCTTTTAAGCTTTTCAATTTTACCAGCATCATGGCCAACAACCAACATATCATCAACATATAGCAGTAAAATAATAAAATCATTATATGAAAATTTTTTCAAAAACACACAATGATCAGATATAGTTCTATCATACCCTTGGCTCATCATAAAGGAATCAAACTTCTTATACCACTGTTTAGGTGCCTTTTTCCTATCAAGCACGATATTCTTAAGCTTACACACTAGATTTTCTTTTCCCTTGACTTTGAAACCTTATGGTTGCTCCATGTAAATTTCTTCTTCTAAGTCACCATGAAGAAATACTAATTTTACATCAAGTTGTTCAACTTCTAAATTCAAACGAGAAGCCAAACCAAGAACAACTCGGATATAGGACATTTTCACAACTAGAGAAAATATTTCTTCAAAGTCAATACCTTTTTTCTGACTAAATCATTTCACAACTAGTCGTGCCTTGTATCTTTATTGTAAGCTATTATTTTCAGTCTTTAATTTGTAAACTCATTTATTCTTGAAAGCTTTCTTCTCTTTAGATAACTTTACCAAGTCATAGGTGTGGTTCTCAATCAAGGATCTCATCTCTTCTTGCTTGGCTTTAACCTACTCATTCTTATGCTCATGTAGAATAGCTTATTGGTAAGTTTCTAGCTCTCCCCCGTCAGTAAGCATTATATACTCATGTGAAAGATATTTGGTAGATGGTTGTCGCTCACTAGTGGATCTTCTCAATAGAATCTCAACTGGTGGTGGAAGTGCTTGTTTAGTTGTTTCAGCCGACATTCTTACCACGATATTCTTGTAAATCTCTCCCATGATCATTATGAACTATAAGTGAAGGAACTGGACCCAAA
>LVTN01003785.1:4394-16752 GCA_001649415.1 Musa itinerans
GGACTGGGCGGTGGCACCGCCCAGCACCCGAGAAGTCGAGCGATGGCACCGGCAGCTTCGGGAACCCAAGAGAATTCAAAATTTGGAGCTCAAATTTGAATCCTCTTGGGGTCTATAAATACCCCTCAATTCTCAACAGAGAAAAAAACCTTTAGAGAAGCAATAGATTGAGATAAAAAGCCTTAGCAAAGTCTTTAGCAAGTCTTGTTTCAATTGTGTCTTTAGCAAGTCTTGTTTCAATTGTTTGACTGTTCACCTCCTTCTTTCTCTTTGAAAATTTGTAAGAGTGTGAACCACTTGTAAAAAGTTGTAAGAGGGGTATTTGTCCTTCCCCTTCAAAGTGATTTGCTAGTGGAAGTTGGGAGCCTCATCGAAGAAGGCTTCGCAAGTGGATATAGGTCATTTGACCGAACCACTTTAAATTGGTGTATTCCTTTAATGTGTGAGTACTTACCTTTCCGAAATGTCGACGTCAACGTAGATGGTAGTGGTCATCGCAGTGTCTACGACGAAGATGGTGATCATCTCGTCGTTGACCAATTGAACAAATCCCAATCTTGACCCAAAGCTGGGGTCGCTAGAGCTCTTACTGCTTTTCTCATTGTCGCGTTAGTTCTCGCACCACCTTTCGTTGAGTGGTCCTTTTGTCGCTCTACATCTGCATCTACATCGGCGTCGATATAGTTATCAAGCGACAAAAGAGCCACTCGGCATCTGCATTAGCCTATACACAGATGGAATTGATATGACAGTGGGGGAGCAGTAAGAGCACTAGCGACCCCAGCTTCAGGTTAAGGTTAGGATCTACTTAACGAGTCAATGGTGAGGCGGCCACCGCTCGACAACTACGTCAGCATTTACGCAAATGCAAAACAACATAGGATGAGCAACAATGAGGTCAACGACAGACTCCTCATGAAGGTGAGTGACATCACAATGAGAGCAAACCTTATCATAGGAAACCAAACAACTACTTTAGTGTCAACACCAACGACCCCACCGTACACCACCATCGCCATCCACCAACTAATGTTAAAATTACTTTTTTACCCTTTATTTTCATGTTTGTATTGATAAAACTAATGTTATTATAATAAATAAACCTGTATATTTTATTTTTATAATTATAAGAATGTCAATACAACTTTTTAAAATATAAAAATCAAAATACTAAAAATAGTTAACTACATAATATAATATATAATTAGCCCTAGAATATCCCCCTCCCCCATCGAAAACAAAGAGTCAAAACTATTTTTCAACCTCAAAGGAGACCTCATGGGTAAGAGATTAATACGACGTACCAATTGGTACCGTTTCCTAGTTACCATTGCATAAATATACTTGAGAAACCATAACTTTCCTTTCCTATGAGAAACCATATCTTCCTAGATGTGGTCGGACCAGCAAAGATTTGTTGTGCAGTACAAGTTTCTCTGATGCAGAACCATCTTTAGAGATACGTGAGATTGCATTATGTATATTTTTCAGCAGGGCTAGAAGAAACTTATAATTATTATATAATACCTTCGAAGGTTACTCACTCAGTTACAGACAACATCAGAGTAAAAGCCAATTGTTCTTCGCTGGCAGTCTTTCACATCGAGTAGTTCTACATCGAAGACTTCGAACTGTTTTGCGCTGAAGAACGTAGAAGGCCCAACCTGTATTGAACAGACCAATCATCAGTTCTTGTTGGCATAATGTTATAATCCATCTGGACCAGGAAATATATGAAAAGAAAGAAGATGCACCACGGATACAGTTACTAATAAAATTTACCTGCATGCTGTTTTTAGTACAATGGTCAGCCTTGGGACCTTGTCCCTTCTGATCCTGTTGAATTTAGAACCGGAACAAAATCGGTTCAAGACAATTCCAATTTCGGTTCAAAAATAGTTTTTTTTTTTTTTAAGTTTTCCAAAATATCCCTCCGATCAGCCATTCATTAAACTATTGGAAAGACAAATTCATCATTTACAAGGGTATTTAGTCAAGGAGGTTACTATTTAGAGTCCCTTTTTACTATTAACAAATCCCTTACTATTCACAATCCCTTAAAAAATTAATAAAATAATATTTTGCAATTTACAGTCCCACTAATTTCGATTTCATCTCTTCTTTTCCTTCCCCGCACACGCTGTCATTGTTGATGCTCCTTCCCTCCGATCGTTACCCCCCAGACCATGCTCCCTACTATCGATGCTACCCTAGCTCATGCTCCCCACCACCAATCACTACCCCCAACCTACGCTCCGCCAACCCTTCAATATTATCCTTCGAGGAGAAAGAAGAAGAGGAAGAGAAAAAAAAAAGGTATTTATGTTCATTTACAAAAGGATAATATTAAAATATTAAAATATTTTAAAAGAAGGTCATAAATAGTAAAGAGGGGGTTGTAAATAGTATCGAAAATCGATTCCAATTCTAGATTCTAGGAATTGGAACCAAACCACTAGAACCTAGTTCTAGTTCAATTTGGAATTGCCAAACCGTTGACCCGATTTGGTTATATAGTTCTTAACCTGTTTGAACGGAATGTAGTCGGGTCTACATACACCCCAAAATAAAGGAGAGTGGTCTGAAATTACTAAAAACTTACTAGAACATCTCGATCTAACAAAATAATCTTATAAACCACTATAAAAGCGGGTCACAAGTTACTACAACACTAATCAACTTGAACAACATAGTCTAAATTAGTATAAAAAGCTATCTTTTATAGGACTTCATGTTCATTCAGCTACAAACTCAAAGGAAAAGGGCCAAAATGCAGCTTATTCGTGACAACTATAGTCTGATGTAATATTTGCGGGCCTTTTTAAACCCGTTAGAATTGAAAGATCCCGCAATGCATAGGGAGATAGGGAATGACCTGAGTGATGACAACTTCAAGAAGAATAAAATGAAAAACTTGTAACTCACCGGAGGCCCTAGTTCTGGAGGAATAATGAGTCTTCTTTTCCCCCCGGGTCGCATATCTCTTATTCCTTCTTCAAATCCTGCATTGACTTTTATATCCTCTTTTACAATTACAAAGAAAATGTCAACAAATTATTCTTGTACATGCATGCTGAAAACTTGCCTGGAACTAATGATTTATTTCCTAATCGAATCTTGGCAGGTCGGTCCTGCAGATAAGTGCTGTCAATACGACGGCCTGATTCATTGTAACCAGTATAGTGAAATGTCACCTGTGATCGACATCATCTACAGTCAAGAACTTATTTAGATGCCCATGGAAGAAAGGGCACTAAAACAATCAGACAAACTTCCTGAACGAGAAAGACTGGAAATATCAGAAACAGATCATCAAGCAAGGAACAAATTCATGACTGGCTTCGAATTTATGTATTTTGCCTTCAGCAAGAGACATATTCAGAGGTCCTTGCTCCTTAGGAGTCTGAAATCAAATAGAAGCAGACCCATTTCTACTTCTAAACATGAGAACAGATTGCTTTCATATCCATTTCTACAGCTTTCTATTGTAATTAATCTTGCCAATCATCCTTTAAGCAGATTAAATAAGTGCTACAAAGATATCATATGGCTATATATTGTCTACCAGAAAATTTGGTTGATCTTATTTCAATGAGCATCCAAAAGATTAATCATATACATAATAATAAAATGTAGAACCAGAGAATTTGTCTATATTTCTTTCAAGATAAAATAAAAGGATAACCTGTTGTCCATCCTTTGGGCAATCACCTTTACCGACTAGTATGTCCAGATATATAAGTCCAGAGTCACACTTTACATAGCCATCAGATGTCACTACTTTGACTTGAAAACCTGGATTATATTTGGTGGGCAAAAATTAGTTCCATATGCTCAACAAAGGCATCTATATTACTTACCAACATAGCAATTAAAAGAAATTATAACACAAGCACTTATAGTGGTCAAATTATAATGATCAGATGTCCTGAGACGAAAAACATAGAAGCTTACTATTCCATTCGAGTGTCATGTAAATTTACATCATCATAAAAAATTTAATATCAAATAATGTACAACAGTTATTGGTTTCACAGAAGCGAGCAGTCGACGACAGTAGCGACGAGCAACGACAGCAGTGATTGTGGAGAAGCGAGCAGTCGACGAGCAGCGATTGTGGTAGCGACGAGTAGCGACAGTAGCGGCGAGCAGCGACAGTGGCAGCAGAGAGCAGCGATAGCAGAGAAGAAATCTCGACAGCAAAATCGCGAGTGTTAGGGTTGGGGAAGTCGGGAAAATCGTGAGAGGGAGACTGATATCGGTGATTTAGTTGGTTCGATTGAACCAACTAAAGCACCGGAGACCAACCAAACCTAGATATCTGGTTCGATCGCCTGGTTTAACGCAGGCGCTCGCCCAAAACGCCCGGTGCCTGGGATCGGGCGAGCGCCCAAGCGACGCCTCTTTGAAGCGCGTCGCCTGGAAATGAAGCGAGGCGCTCGGGCCTCGCCTCGCCTCGTCCGAGCGCCTATTGTAATCACTGCTGAGTATTACCAAAAAAAGAACTAGAGTATGAACTTCACCAGCTACGAGTATAGATTAGGGATTTTGGCAAGTGATCATGGAGAAAAAACATCCATCCAGGTATGTAAAACTTTCCTTACCTCCATCTCCATTTTCAAAGAGATATATCTTGCTAATACAACAGCTGCTGTAGTTTCCTGGTCAAATCCTCCAACTAATTCCTGCACAAGCAGTAAACATTCCAGATAAGCAATCATCTCCGCAACCCCAACCTGAACATATTCAGAAAGGGTTAGAAAATATATTAAGCACTTCAACATCCATAGAACTTCCCTCCTCGGGAGTACAGCCACTAACACGAGACTTGAACATGATGACATGAAAATTTTCACAAGAGTAGGACACATCAAAGTACCGACATGGCCATTATTTCATGTGAATCTCATATATTATTATATTATTTTTTACTTGGTACAATTATAATATATGATTATCATAAAAAATATATAAAAAGCTAGCAACCATTTATAGTAGCAAAATTCATATATATACTTCAAACACATACATAAAAACATTCGATTATGTCATCAGTTAAACCTACATCAAAATTTGACATGCCTTGAAAACTAATATAGATGGATAAATGTCTTACATATTTTACACGACATTAATAGAAAATTTTGTCAATGGTACTACAAGGTCCTAATAAGTACTGAAGTATCCAACTTCCAACAAGGACACAACACACAACAAACAAACCTGAAACGTTCACACATCATAGTCACTGGAACTGTCCTAGTGTAATGTTCACAGCGTGCTAAAATGACACATCTCATTATTACACAAATAGACTGACTACTTGTAACTTGATTTTGAAAACAAAAAATGACTTATTGGGTATAAAAAGTTAAAAACAATGAAGACAACAAACAAATCAAACCTGATCAAGTGCTGAAGCAAAAAGGTCCAAAACATGGCCCTGGCTAACCAGCTGCTTGGCAAGATTATCATAAAATTTAACAGCTTTGTGGAAATATGGAGCAGCATCTTTATCAAGATCTTTATGGGAACGAACTGGCTCTGATTGATCGTTTGACACAATCTGCAAATCATATATACTGTAAGCCACAATGCTTGAAAATAAGATGAATAAGAGAGCTAGGTATTAAATTAAAATGGAAAATAAGTTCTGTTGGCCCTAACATAGCATGCCCAACCATTTACTTAAAAGTCACACCAGGGACATTCTTACAGCATATGAGACTATGAGTTATGTCAATTGTCAATCATAGTTCACTGAATAAAGCAATGAATTACCATGTACATGTGAGACCCGGATAAACAAATTGAAAATATCATAATTGAGAACTCACCTTAAAGAGCTACCACCGTGGACCCTAGGAACTAGATTCGCTAGTTGATAAATCAGATATCAAAAAGCATATGGACCTAACAGCACTGACTAATTGAAAGCCATTAAGATAGAAGTCAGAACCAATTGCAGAAGTAGCAATTGTTTTCCAGACAAATGTAAGATGCATTGCTGCTCAGCGACCCTACACTACAACAAGTAGGTCAATCCCAACTATTTCTGTCAGACCTACAAACCCCAAAGACTCCAGTTGTTATCCAATTTAAAAATGAGAAAAATTCTTGACTCCA
Source organism: Musa itinerans (assembly GCA_001649415.1). NCBI lineage: Eukaryota > Viridiplantae > Streptophyta > Magnoliopsida > Zingiberales > Musaceae > Musa > Musa itinerans. The sequence continues at coordinate 10,521 of LVTN01003785.1, forward strand.
GCATCAAGGAAACAAGAGGGGGAAGAAGAATATTTTACCAGTCCAGGGCCAACGGTACATGGCCCACCAACCAAAGCTGTGATTCGGGCTCCGGTACCACCAGTACATGCTCCTAGTAAGCCAGCCGCGACACTGAGGGCAACCCCCGTGCACCGCAAATCACGATTCCCCGGTTCCACTGGCCACTGATTCCTCTGCAACTCATCTAGCAACTGGGATGAAACAAAATCAAAAGAAACCACATATAAATTATTAGTACCAATTAAATTATTGTGGTCACAGAGATGGAAGAACTCACAGAATTGAGAGTATATTCACAGTCGGACGCGGGAAGTAGGAATCTATTGACGGACGTCGAAGGATGCAACCCATTTCCCTGGGGTCCCTTGAGATACCCTGGCGCTCCAGCAACGGCACCATGGCGAACACCAGCTACCGAAAGTCCCAACTGTTCCAAGATCTGCTCTCTTGAGATCTCCTTGGTTCCCCTAAACACGTAGATCTTCGACATATCCGCGAAGCCCAGCTCGTGGAGGTGGACCTGGGTGCCGAAAGTAATAAGCCCAACGAGGGCATGGTCCGGTAGGAGATCGATGGCACGGCGCATGGCGGACTGGACGTAGCCGAGCTCCTCCTCGATGAGGCAGGTATCAAGGACGAAGAGGAAGACGGGAAGCGGCGGAGGCGCGGCGGCATCGAGAGGCGGGGGCGCGTACTCCACGGTGTGGTGCACTCGGGGTACAGCTCCGGGGACGTTGGTCTCGCTGATGCCAGCGTAGTGAGGGGGGGGAAGTGGTTGCGGGAGAAGCAGAGAGGGCAGATCCAGATCTTGGCAGCAAAGTCGACGCGGGCGAAGGGGTTTAGCACGGCGGCGCAGGGCGGCTTGCAGCGAAGCGGGGCGTAGGGGAGAAGGACGAGGGAAGGAGAGGCGCGGATTGGAGTCTCACTGAGGCGGCGACGGGAACGACGCACTTGCTCGCCTCCACCTTGGATCGAGGCCACGAATTCCAAGTCATCCGGACGCCGTCGGGTCCATCGGGGTCGGTGGAGGAGGCGCCGCCGCCGCCGCTGAAGGCGAGGTCGACCGCCATGGACGCGGGGGAGATGGGAAGCGATCGATCGCCGGCGGAAGTTACGTACTGGAGAGGGGACGGGAGGGGCGATCAAAGGAAATTTGCCATCGAGAGGAGAAGAATATGACTTGCGGGGGAATGGCGGTGGTGGTGACCGGGCAATTGGGTTCAGACAAACCACAGTAGCAGAGATTGACTTGGGCTGGGCCGTATAAAATCATAGTGCAATCTACATCAATTTTGGGCTGAGCCGTATACATATTCTGATCCACGTGCAAATGAAGGCTACTAATGGAGCGGCATCGTCGGATAACCCTAACAAGTACACATCATCCATCTACGTGGTTGTGGGCCGAGCGCTCAGTGATTCCGCAAACCCCGGCGACAAAGATAGGGTACGTCTCTCCTGTCTGTGAGCGTTGCGTCAACCAACCAGTTGGCCTTTCGAAGCCTTTGGCTGCTACTATCGAGCTTATCGAAGGGTCGACGGTGATGTGAAGTAGGAGTCCACGTGTTGACATCTGACACACCACACGATTGAATATACACCTTCAAAACAATCGATCATGAAACAAACCTTTAATACTTACATATGAAATCAGTCTCTTTAACTCGTATCGTAATTCTAAATCTTTGTATGATAATACTACCAGTGTGGACTTTTAAGCAGGTATAGATCCTCAAAAATATATGGAAATATGTCACAATAAGATGACATTTACATTTTGCTTTTTTGCTCATAGGATAATCACTCTATCACTCTGAAAAGATCTAAATGCATAGGCAAAAGAACAGATCTTTAAATCACTTTATTTGCATTTACCACACAAATTGTCCAGTAGTATAGCATCAGCACAAAGTACAAGCAATAAAGCATAATAAAACTAATAGGTTCATAAAAAACCATAATGCATTCAACCAAGTTATCTCAAATATGTCTGCTTCTACACTGTCAATCTTATTCCTGTACTCGGGATCAAACAGGTACAACCTTGATGAATATAGGGCAAAAAGGCACCCTTTTCTGCTGCTTATTTCTTTGATTTATCAAAGCTTCCACTGGTGGCACAAACGCAAGCTCCAGGCACCATGAAGAAACATTAAGCTCAGTGCTGGGAATTTATCAGATTTCTGATGACAAATGGAAGAATTCCTCCATGATTGAAGTAGGCCAGTTCTACCTGCATTGCAGTGATGACAAGGTTCATTAGACTTACGTGAAAGACAAACTGACTGATCTTCATCGACGTATGAGCTTTGCAGACACTTGAGACCATTTTCCATCAATGTCTATCGGTAAAAGCTAATGTGCTGCATGTGACGTATTCTGTAACACTGGGATAAATGAAAATAAAATCTGAATAACACAGATGAAGATGTGAACAAAGTGACTAAGATGCAGAAAATTTTGATGAAGATAAAAGGAATAATACAGATAAAAATGCAAATGATGATACACAACTAAAGAAACACAATATTACAAAACTTGCTGTAGGGACATGACATACAATCTCATACTTCTTAGGTCAAATAGAGAAATAGGTGAGACAGCAACTGCAAACTAGATGGATTGATTGTATTCTACAAATACATGATGTATAGAGAGAGACGGAGGGAGGGAGGGAGGGAGGGAGGGAAAAGGCAATGGGTCCCACTGTGATGTTGAATTTGTTTACAGTCACTTCATGTGAAAACCAGTCTGTTAAGCCACAGGTTGATCTTTTAAAAAGTCATTCTAAGCATAATTTTCTTTCTTTAACAAGCTAGAAATTCTCTCACCAAAAAAAGAAAAATAATGTTTGATATGCAATCACAATTTTTTCTTGAATCTAGATAGAACAACGTAAAAAACATCAAGATAACAAGAGAATTTACCGTTAGAAGGATCATTCAGTAACAATTTATGAAATTAACATCTTATTTAGTTCATAAAACTTTAAATTGCCAACTTAGTAAATAGTCAACAAATCGAACTCCAGGTTCTGGACTGTAGTCCAGTAAAAAATTTACCTCTGTATCAAACCGAAGAGTGCATGTGAAAGATTTCCCATTGTCCACAACAACAGTAATATCTTGCCCAGGTCTTATGTCAGTGATGCTACTTGGAAGATCTATTGTGTAGCGCTCATGCCCTGTCAAACCCAGTGTCTCAGCATCCTCACCAGGCTTGAAACAAAGTGGAATGATACCCATCCCAACTAAATTGCTGCGATGGATCCTCTCAAAACTTTTAGCAATGACTGCTTTGACTCCCTAACACAAAAATATTCAGAGTGGCCATGTAAAATTAATCAGAAAACAAGCAAGTATTATATGATGGACCATGCCAAGAGAAACATACCAACAACATTGGACCCTTAGCAGCCCAGTCTCGAGAGCTACCACTTCCGTACTCTGCTCCTGCCAAAACTATGGTATCATGCCCATCAGCCTTGTACCTCTGAAACAAAAAACAGGTGCAGTCCCAGTGTTTCCATATTCAGTATTAAAAAACGAAAAAAAGAAGTCCAAACAACTCAATTCCATGAATATAACTAGAAGATATTCTAATACCACATACCACGATAAGTCAAACAAATAAAAAATAAATAATTTGAAAGCAAAACTCTCAGTTTATGTTTCAAAGGAATCACCAATGCTACTTCAAAGACAGAGAGTTTGTCCCCTGTTGGGATATGAATAGTCTTTGGTCCCACTTCTCCCTTGAGGTGTTTATTAACAAGACGAATATTTGCAAATGTTCCCCTCGCCATGATTTCATCATTGCCCCGCCGGCTGCCATACGAATTGAAATCTCTGCGATCTACACCACGCTCAATTAGGTACTTTGCAGCAGGACTGTCCTTATGAATGCTACCTGCTGGTGAAATGTGATCTGTCGTAATACTGTCGCCAAAATTTAATAAACAATAAGCATTCTTCACCCCATGTGGACCAGGTGGATCCATGGTCATGTCCTTAAAATATGGTGGTTCATGAATGTAGGTGGAATTTGGGTCCCATGAATAAAGAGTTGTTGCAGGAACAGTCAGCTGGTTCCACATAGGGTTGCCTTTTGTGATTGCCTCATATGTACTCTTGAACATTTCAGGCAAAACACTGGATTGCACAACCTACAAAAATGAAAATTGACACGAGTCACAAGACAAATTCATTCTAGCACCAGGTCCCATTGGTGTTAACTATATTCACAAAATAAAATCATGAATGAGACCAAAAGTTCAATAAAGCACAAGATGTTCAATTTAACGACACGTTTAGAAGGCAAAAGATGGACCAATAGATAGACCAAGAAAATCATGCTGATGCAATTCAAAAGGAATACTTGTGACATGTCATTTCTATCTACATATAATAATTTGAAAATATTTTAGTATCTACCTGTGCAATCTCTTCAGTGGACGGCCATATATCCTTGAAGTATATGCTCTTCCCATCCTTCCCTGTTCCAATTGGCTCCTTCTCAAAATCAATGTCAACCTGAAACATTTGATTACCAATGCAAAAGAAAGATTAACTAAGACATTGGAATATACCGAGCCCCAAATAGAAAGAACATTGAGAGATCATGAAAAAAATGTGCTGCCATTGACGTCAGGACTCACATGTCTACTCCAGTTAAATAAGATGGAACACATTCACAAAGACCAATGAATTCTTTGATTAGAAATTAAAACAACTAATGAGAAAAAAAAACAACAAGCGGAGGTGAAGCAAGATAGTTAGCTCGTGTCAATGGATGCACACGTCCCTCAAAATTCCTGTTTCCAGATAGAACAGCAGCAGCAACTATATCTATGATAACAGCAAATAAGAATTAGTATTAGTTTCAAACTTCTGGATAAAGTAGGTGTGCTATGTCACATGTTCTGATACAATCATTCTATTAGAATTTATAGTACCATTATCAGAAATTGCAGCAGCCACAGACTCAACAAGATCCCCAGAGTTTCCGATACATGTTGTGCAGCCATACCCAACAATATTAAATCCTTGCTGATTCAAATATTCTTGTAGGCCACTACAAATTCAAGCAAACAGATTCAGCAGAATCAAAACACAAAATGGTCAGAGAGGTCGTCCATCCTAATATGTAATACCTCTTAAGCAAATACTTGGTAACAACTCCAGAACCTGGAGCAAGGCTTGTTTTGATCCAAAGCTTAACCTATAATTAAAGCAAAAAAGATTATCCAAAGGAATTCAAAAGATAGCAAGGCAATCATTATCGTGAAATGCATGAGAAAATAAAGTTAAAGAAGTGAAATATAAGGAAAAAAGGCAAGTTCCAAAAAGATATGGATCAAAAGGATATGTCACCATGCACTAACCTGTAGACCTAATTCACAGGCCTTCTTTGCAACAAGACCAGCACCAAGCATAACATTGGGATTTGGGTGTTTGTGCAGCTTGTAATTGCTGCTATGACAAGGCTACCATGCTTCAGCTCCGCAGGCTGTCCATGAAAGTCAAACTTTACAATTTTTTCTTGTGATTCCTTCGGCACTGCAAAGCCCTGAGAGAGCAAATTTCAAGGTTAGAAGAAAAACTGAACATAACTCAATTGACTTGCAACTAAACACAACCAAATTAACTACTAAGCATATCCTGCTCTAGTTCTATCAAGTCAACAGTTGACATTGAGAGTCACTGGCTATTCATGAAGTACTACCAGTGCATATGTATATATTTCCTACTGCTATGCTCAAAACACAGATTTAATAAATCAACTTTACAGGCAAAAAAAAACCTCGTTGATGTAGTCTACTTCAGCATCTTATTCTCATTATTTTCATAGACATCAATCACAAAATAACTGATAGAATAAAATAATGACTCTAATAATAAGCTACCTAAACACCAGAGGGAAGAAACAAAAAAACAAAAATAAGAAGTAAAGTTGCAACTATCTGGTGTAGGCTCCATGGATCTTTTTCCTGCCATTGAAATCAAGGGCAATATCACTAGTGAAACTACGAGCAGTCAAACCTCTCTTTGATGCTGCTAACAAAGTTTCCTCACACCAGTTTTCATAATTGAGTCACCTTGTTTAATTGGGGAATTTCAAGGTCTACATTGGACATATCATTACATTTTAAATTGTTTTCCCTTATTTCATTTTCACTATAGAGATGTAATCATTCCCAATTATAAGCATT
>LVTN01003786.1:0-16748 GCA_001649415.1 Musa itinerans
TGGGTTGAAGAATGAGTGGCACCGGTCGAAGGCTGATGCGGTGTCTGCTAGGTATGTTGCTAAGGTCTCTATTCCCTGCTTCTTTTATTCTCTATTCCCTGCTTCTGCTATTGGTAGCGGCGGTATCTAAGCATTCCCACTGATTCCCTGGCTGTTGGGGGTCGGAATGTGGTTCTAGAGTCAAAGAATGAAGTCAAGAATTTACCTAAGTAGAATCAGCATTTAATCAGTAACCGGGTAGTTACAGAGTCAAACCAGGGGGAATAAAGGAATGGAGCTGGAACTTCTTATAAGGGCACAGAATTGAACTAAAACCTACTTACTATAAGGGCCTCAGCCACTGCCAGCAAGGCTTAAAGAGTGCCCTAGCGAACCAACCCACTAACAACGAGACTGAACCAAGGAATACAAAGGATGAAACCAGTGCACCCGAGTCACTTCATCTATATGTTATGTTATGAAATTCTCCACTAAAATTCCCTTCTAAACTAGTAGTGAATTTGTATCAAAAAGTAACTGTAACTTGCTGCCGCGTAACGAGTTACTTGGCTCTTTCGCTTTTTTTCTACTTTTTCTATCCTATCTCCTTTGTCTACTTTTCACCTAAGAAATGAAGTATTGATCTTTCTATAGGATGTACTAAATTCTATATTCTCTTTATATAGGATTACTAACGAGTCACAGAACGAAACAAGGGAGTGGAAGAATGCAACCCAGTAGTCCAATAAATACTTGCTTCTCTCTTGCCCACCTCTCCTATGGCTCTTTGAAGAACTCTTTCTCTTTTCCCTCTCATCTTGTAATTATGCCATTCCTGCCCTGGTGGAAGAAGGAGGCGAAACTAGGTTCCAGATCTATTATTCCATCTCTCCTCCCAAGTCAAGTTCCTCTGTCTTCCTCCGTTAGGCTCGTGAAAATGCTTACTGTTTCTTCCTGTCTTCCAAAGGTCCGATGCCTATCAATTGACAATTCCATCCTTTCCCAAAGTGTTTGACACCCACGTTAGGCCCAGTCTATCTCTTTCTCATGCTCTGGATCTCTCTACTGGGGAAGCTTCCACCCTGTCTTATTATCCCGAGTGGGGCATAGCTAGCTTCATTTTGGTTAGCAGAGGGACGGCAATTCAAGGATTCGAAGGAAGGCCCTCCTTTCAATCTCTCTGTTGGTTATAGGTCATTCACTCAAGGCTACCAGGGCTGCTACTAGTTCTAGGTACTACAGGGCTGCTACTAGTTCTAGGGTTAACTACGTTCTTATGGTGTCTATAGCGGGTTCCAATCATTACTAGTGGGTCCTATAACACTGAGGGCAGCCATCAACTCGTCGGTTAAGAAGGTGCCCAACGAAGGCAGCCACTTGTACCTAAGAAGCGGCAGAAGCCCGAACTTAAGTACTGGCACTTTGCTCTCGGTGAAGGAACAAGAGAACTGAGCTACATCCTCCCTAAGACTGAGTGAAAGAAATCAACTCATTTAATATTCATTTAGATATTGTAAACCACTGCTTTTATACCGGAAACCGATCAGAGCTCATCTAAATTTCACTAGCAAGAGATCAAGCCAGCTTTTTCATTGATTGCCCTATTCTTCTATTCATTACTTTATAAGCATTGTTTGTTGGGTGAATAGTTGCAAACTCATATGTTGACTTCTTTCTGTACCTAACAAGACTTTGGGTTTTGAATGGCTCCCTGTACCTAATTGGCAGCCTCAGCTACTGATGAAACGGGACTACTCGACAACTAGTGTATCGGAGACAGGACAGGTTATTTATCTCCCTCGACCTGGGTTCAGTCTTAGCTTCTTACTAGCTAACCTCTTACTCGCTGCCCTGGACTACTACTAGGTGGGTAAATTCCTATCAACTGGGCCTATATCCTCTACTTCCCCTCTTTCTACAAATCATTTCACCCTGCTTTCAAGGCAATAAGAGTCAATTTACTTAACAAGCACAAGAACTCCCCTTGAAACAAATCATTCCAATAAATAGATTGAACAGGACTTAATATACTTACTAGCCTACCTCGACTCTCAAGACTAACTCTCACTCCGTACTTATGAACATATGAACAGGAGCATTGGGTGTAACCAGCCTCAAGGGAACCCTCAGGATTGGAGGAAACCAGGACTTAGCTTCAACTCGGTATTAAACTATAGCACCGAACTACCCTTGGTATTAAACTATAGCACCGAACTACCCTTCCTCACCAGCTCCATCTTATTTTTTGGATTCTTCTTCAGAAGAAGGGGTCTCTCGAATCAATCTATTAGGGGCCGGAGTAGGAAATAGGGATGCTGTATCCGGTGAAAGCATAAGGATAAGAAGCTTTGGCAAAGGACCAAGCTACTACTATAGAGAAAGCACCATTTACTGGAATTAAAGAAGAGAATGTTAGAGCAACCAAGCAATTACGAGTTTCATCCCTTGTTTAATATCCCGAGTTCCAGTTCTCAAGTCAGATGTCTTTGTTGGCGAGGAAGTAGTCGTAAGTCGAGGTCGGGTTGCCCTTAATGAATTTGGTGTCGGTTCTGAAAGTGACGTTATTGGCTCTAAATTGTCTACAACAAAAGTGATTGGCTCCAAGTAAGGAGAGTAGTCCAGAGCCCTAACTTTATTAGTTTACAAAGAAGAGCAAGTAGAAAGGGATGCGTCAAGTCCTGTTTCTCAGTGAATAGTTGCCATAGAAGTCACTACAACTACCGGGATTCTACTTCAAATCAGGGGCAAGCTAACAGCTGGGATAACTCTTCGTGTACCAACAACAGAGGCAGTCGGTCAAGGTGGCAAGAAAGTTATTAAGTTGTTCACATAGATGAGATGATCCTGAGTTCTTTGAGGAAGTAGCCCCTTATTCGTTGTTCCCTTATTGTAAGTTTCATATTTCTTAAGTTAGTATTTAAATGCTTTCTTTGGAAGGGGAGTAGATAGGTTCAATTGCTAAGGGAGAGTAAGCACCATGAGTTGGCGAAAGGGATGCAGTTGGATTCGGCGAAAGGGATTCAGTTAGGTCAGATCCATAAGAAAGGGAAGCTGTATCCTTACTCAATTCTATCCCTAGTGCTCAATAAGATAAGATACTATTTCTATCCCTCTTGCTCAAAAAGATAATAAAAAAGATCAATATTCAATTCAATGAGGAACTTAAAGTGTAGCCGAAGCATAAACTGGTGAAAAAGCCCTCCTCTTATTCTCTTACCGCTACAAAAGCACCCATGTTAAGGCTTTCTTGAATACTATGGGAAGAGTCAATACCAGCCAAGCAACCACGGAAAGGAAGGTATCAAACAAAAGAAATGCATACTGCCTTGCTTCATTCGGCTCTCCACAAGGAGAATTAATACCTTATGTACTAGATCTTATACTAGATGCTAAGCTGCTGTAAGTTAGTTAACTGGCTTTGATACAGAAGCATTTACTGGATTTCTCTTCTCCTGCCCGATTGAGTGCTCTTTCTTCACTTATCCTACCATAACAAGTATTTCGTACCTACCTCGTACCAGCTAGATCTATTCCTATAACTATTATTATTTCAACAAGCAAAGCAGCTGGCAACTGCAGAGAAGACTAAACAAGGGATGAAACAGGAGGTCAAACACCCGAACCTAACAAGGAAGTAAACCACCCGATCGAGACCCTAGTAAAGGAATTAAACAACTACCCACAAAGTAAGTGAAACACTTCTTTCAACACGCCCTGCAGCTGGCTACTAAACCTCCTCTATTGTTCCCCTCTCTACAACTACTGTCTCGGCTCAAGGGGATCAATTCCGTAACTACCCTGTTTCGGTCTTAGTCCAGTTGTTACTAGGTTCTAGTTGTTACTGGGTGAAGTCTGGTTGAACTCCTCTAACTACAGGGAATAGCTACCCTGACTTTAAGTCTGCCTAGCCCTGGTTGTAGTCTGGTTTGCACTGGTTCAATTCTTTGACTGATGAGTTGGTAGGGATTGATAGTAGCTAGTTTTCTTCTTGGACTCCGTATTCCTAGGTTAGCAGTTGTGGTAGCTCACCAGCCTTACACTCCCTGTTTTCAGTCTGGTAGTTAGTGATTTCATTCTTTCCTCTCATCTTTCTTTCCCACCTAACCGAGTCATGAACTCCTATTTCTTTACCAACCGAGTCATGAACTCCTATTTCCTTAACTACTCGCTCACCTCTCTGTTTCATTCAAATATCTGAGTTCCTAGGGGTTAGGTCAATTCTGTACTTGCTTACAACACTACCTGCTAGTTCAATCCTAAACTGCTGGGGCACATTCTGAGTTTACTACTTTCCTACCCTAGCCTCAAAGCGAGTACTCTCTGGAACTACGCAAACCCTAACAAACAAGTAATGACACAAGAAATACAGAATACGGATCCCAAAACAGTTTCATTCCTCAACTACCGAGTTTAAGTCTATCCCTCCTTAGGTCAATTCCGAGTGGCACCGGGGTAAGGCTTGCTGGTAGTGCTTTCAGTCTGGTTGTTTGTGTAGTATTCTTAGCCTTCCACTTACTACTAGTTCTATTCCGTTACTCACTTGCTTCATTCTGTCACACTGCTGAGGTCAATTCTTATCAAGTGGTAAGGTAGCCTCGGGCATTGAGTTAGTGTTTCAGTCTTGCACTTATGGGTTTTATTCTATCCCTACTCGCTACCTAGCTTAGCTCACCTCCGATACCTATACTGCTGAGGTCCATTCTGGAATTCACTACTGACTACTGGTAGGGGCACTGTTTCGTTCTGTCACTGCCAAGCCAAGGTTCATTCTAAATACTGAGTTGAATTCTAACTTTCTAACTGGAATCTCATCTACTACACCTATTGCTACTAATACAGGATGAAACAAAGCAGGATGAAACAAATCATTCCACTATCAACTCTAAACACCTTATAGTAATTGGCACTACAAAATAATTCTACTCAAAAGGAGGAATTTGATGCCTATGTTCTCATATCCCTCGCTAAAGAGCACAAGATACCATCTGATTCGGGAGTAAAGCCAAGTAAGCAATCCCAACTCCTTTGGAAAGCCAACCAAAAACTTCCTTTCGCACTCGACTTTCAATTGCATCTGCTCTCGGAGACAAAACTAGAACTACACCTTTCCAGGACCACACCTTACCCTACTTAAAAACTGTAACTCGTATTGAACCTAGGGATTAAACAAGAACTCGAACAGGACTCCTACTACCTGGACTATTACTACCTACATGACTTAACGAGCACTTAAACTAGTCCTTTGCCAACAACAAGAACAGGACTACCACTTGATACTGGCTCTGGCTACTAATACTTTTCTTGCTCATCTACCGGAGTCAACTACTAAAGATTCAACTTCACCACTCCAGTTCTTTGACTCCTTAGGGACATTCTGACTTCGATGCCTATAAGGTTCATTCTATCACTGATGAGTTCCATTCTTCTACTCACTGGTTGAATTCTAACTTTACTACTAGCTTACCTCTGACTTAACTACTAGCTCAACTCTTAAAAGGGAGACTAAGGGGTCTTCTTCAACTACCCTTTCAACTTTACCTCGCCCTGGACTTATAGTAATTGAAATTCCGTAGCTTCTACTAGAATCTATCTTTCAACTCTAACATCTCACAGCAGCTGACTTGAGAACAGGAACAGTAAACCCGGCTTCCTCACCTCAACAACAAGTGCTCTGATCTGGCTCTTTTCACTCAAACTAGACCTTAACTATGGAGTTTCATTCTTATCTAGTAGGTGGGAATGCAGGAATCAGTGGTAGTGGTTTCATTACTTTCTTAAGTATCTTCTCTAGCTCCAGCTTCTATCTCATACCTAACCTAGCTCCTCATTCTGTTTCTTCAGTAATCCTATATAAAGTATAAGATCTCATTTAGTAGGGGCGTGTTTCAGTCTGATCTTAGTGAGCTCCATTCTCGGTGGTACCAGTATCAGTCTTGCACTCACTCGTTCCATGCTTTGACTACTATACCGAGTTTCATTCTAACTTTCCCAATAGCTCACCGATACCGAGTTTCATTCTAACTTTCCCAATAGCTCACCGATAAAAGTAAGTAAACTACCATAACCCAGTAAAAGTAAGTCAACCAGAATTATAAGTACTGGCCGAACAAGCAATAAAGTCAGTAAACTACCCGAGCTGACTTAGAGCTAGAGCACCAGCACCCTCAACAAGAACTTACTACCACCCGAAACAAGACCTGAACACGAAACTAGGGCAGCTAGTGGTCCTAGGAAAGTAGACAACTAGTAGAATTCTTTGGTAAGCCCCCCAGCGGATGGATCCATTCTTTAACTACGGAGTTTCATTCTGGTTAGCACTTGTTTCGGCCTTACACTACCCAGCATTTGGTCTTTTACTTCCCTGTTTGGTTCTGTGAGTTAGTAGTTGATGTCTAGTTAGCGGGGGTGTCAGTCCAAGTATCCCTAGAAGCAGGGTTGGAAGCGGTGTTTTAAGGCTTGCTTGCAGTGGTTGAAGGCTTGCCTGGTACTGGTTGAAGAAATTAGAATAAGGTTCCCACTGGGTGAAGTCTGAAGTATGTATATAAGAAGTGGGGAATTAATACTCACTACTAGACCTTAGCTACATAGCACCAGAACTGGACTACCACTTGCTAGCTCCACTCTTTCGCTACCCGGTATAAGTCTTTCCTTTAGTAGCTCCATTCCTTGAAAGGGACACTAAGGGGTCTTCTTCAACTCCACTTGAAACTTGAAACAAGCAAAGCACCAGTACTTAAGTTCAAGCTCTCCTATCTACTACCCTGGAAGCACTGGTTGAAGGCTTGGACGCGAGTGAGTTCGATTCTTATATTAGTTAGCTTCATTCTATCCCTAGCTTACCATACCAATACTAGCTACCAGTGGTTTGGTTCTTGTTGTTAGTGATTGAATTCTCACTTCCCTAGCCCCGCTTCTTAAGGCTTCTACCCACTAACTCCATTTTCATACATGCTAGTTCAATTCTAACTAGCTTCATCCGGCTCCTATACATATCTAACTACACCTCTTTCTACTCTACCTCTGTAAACTCCCAAGCGTATACGGGATTCATTCTTTGACTACCCGGTTGCAGTCTTGCACTTACGAGTTCTATTCTTGATCCTATCACTGAATTCTTACTTGCTTCATTCGGCTCCTCTGTTTTCTAGCTTTCCTCTGGGCAACACCTCTTCTTCACCGCTATATTGCTTATTCTCTCGCTAACAATGAAATTAGAACTGAGAAAACTCCTAGCTTACTTGCGCATCTAAAGAGACGATACTTAAGTACTGAGAGCGGACAGCTTCACAACATATTAATTCTTTCTCTCACTGTCAAATCGCCTTAATGTATCAGTATATGGAGTAGGATATAAATCAGTTGTTGTTTCCGGGGTAGTAATAAGAGAAGATGCTTGCTTGTTCTAGGAGTAGGTCAAGAATTAGGAGTTTTAAGAGAGGAAGAAGAAAGTACAGGCGTAGCAGTAGCAGTTAGTGGAATAAAATAAGAAAGTATTGGATTTTCAGCTTACTTAAGTATTGCCAGGTCCCGGTTAAGAAATTGATGTTCTTATGTAAAAAGGAGATCAACTCAGAAAAGAAAGTAGTAGAGATAAGATGGAGTTAAAAAGAAGTAAGCGGGGCGGGCCAATCAGTCTAATCTTAGCTAAGCTAAGCATTCTTTATTATTGAATATGATTACATATAAGCTTTCCTAGCCTGCCTAAACGAGACATACCATTTGTTCCTGCCTAAACGATATATACCATTTGTTCCTGCCTAAACGAGACATACCATTTTATTGGAGTTTCCGGGGTTATAAAGAGAAAGAGGAAAGAAACTTGCTATTCTTTATTCTTCTTAGACTTATCGGAGGCAGACGAATCCTTAACTCCAAGAAGGATTGAGTAAGGATGCTGCTTCATCTGTAGCTGCTTATCCAGCTGATTCTGGAGCCCCTCTTTTGATTATTCAAGAGTAGATCGGACTAACGCCATGAACATTTGTCGGCTTGTCTGGCATACTCAAAAACAGGTTAACTCAGGACTCGTTGATTTCACTCGAACAGCTTAGCTTCTTCTCTTATTGAATTACCTGCTTCTTTTCGATACAATTACTTTCGAACAGGCTATTCTATACTACCGCCGGAACTGGCAATTAAAAAGCAGATTCTGGAACAGGAACAAGACTCTTTCTGAATTGTAAACCCCCGAGATCTACTATAGGTGTATAATCAGACTTCTTTATATACCTAATTCCATCTGACCCAGCTTCCGCTCGAACAGGCCTTTCTTCTCTCGAAGTAGTGTCTTGTATAGATCTAGCTTGGTAATTCAGGTAATTAAAGAATCAGAGGTGTTGGCACCCATTCCATATCAATTCCATTCTGTAGGGTTAGGAGCCAGGTGGAGCAGGATAACACTAAGGTTGATCCCTTCTTCATAGGAACTACTGCCTCTAGTGCTCTTTTGAAAAGCCGGTAGTAAGTAGGTGGCTAATGCTTTTGCTTTTCTCGCGTACTGGAGTTTGTTTACTGTTTTTCTTATATGTACACTACATGCTTATTTCTATTCTGTCGGTCCAACTGAGCGGTGCCTCTATAGCCTGTTCCGATAGACTTGACTGCTCTCCTTCTATAGCTTATGCTGATGCTTACTTTCTTTCGCCGACACCCAGCTTTCCAGGGAATTCTCTACTCCCCGCTTGTTGAGATGAGCCAGAGGCATAGGGTGTAGCGAGGGATTAAACTAGAAGTCGCTTGGCTGTTGACCTTATATTAAGTTGGTACAGTACAAGAGGTAGACAATAGTGATTAAAGAGCCAGAGGATAGTGTTAGTAGCCAGCTGCTTGTTTCATTTTGTGACTACTTAGGTCAATTCTGCACTTTGGGTGGGCAAGGGCACCCTAATAAACAGGACTTGCCTAGTGACTTGGCCGGGATGAAACCAGGCATTAAAGAATGAGGGGATCCGGAAAGTATCTTGTTGTTGCCGAAATCAAATAGTAATGGTTCGGGCACTTATAGTAAGTTTCCAGAGGTAAGCTTCACTGAGAGGAGAGGCTCTTATAGTAAGGCAAGGAGGAATTGAAGAATTGAGCATCTAGTCAGGGTATATATTCTCTGATCATATCATATCATCAGATCAAGTCAAGGTATTCATTCCCTGCATATAGTAGATTACTACTAATGGGTCTAATATCGGTATTAATTCCTCGATGATCAAGTGTGGGTAGGGGTTGTTTTGTTGACTTACTTGGTAAGGTAGTGCTCCTTACTTTCTTGTCTCTTTATGGTAGTGCTCCTTACTTTATTGCTTGTGATGCTAGGGTCGTTTACGGACTTGTATGGAGTTATTGTTTGAAGTAAGAGACAAACTCCGAGGTGAGCGAGTAGGAGCTAGTAGGAGCTAGTAGGAGCTAGTAGGAAAGTAGGAATGAACCTCAGTCATATAAGAATGAAACCTGGGAGTAAAAGCATGACACTGGTGAGGGCAAGAATGAAACCACTTCTAGTACAAAGATAATAATTTCACTAAGTAGTGCAAGAACGAAACCACTGCCAGCAGGAAGAAAACCCGTGCTTGCTCAGACTGATGCTAGTGGCTAGTAAGAACCAAACACTGCACTACCGAATGAGACTAGTGCTACTGCTGCTAGGTATCAGAATTGACCTAAGTAGTTCAAGTCTAAATCCCCCTATCAGAGTCACTTCATTCAACCAGTAAGTACAAGGATAATCATTCAACTCAGTATTCAACTCAGCGGTAGGAAAGGGAGGGAGGAATTGAAGAATCAAACTAAGCAGTCAAAGAATGGAACTCGGTAGCTGCAGCTGGGCTGCTAAGGGCTAGCCTGGAGCCCTCATAGGAGGGATAAGAATGGAACTCGGGGCAGTCCAATAAATACTTGCTTTGTATCAATTGGGTATGCGTAGCTATTCCTAAGTATAATCATTCCACTAAGTAGTTGTAGTTGTAGTCTAGTAGTAAGTCCACGCATCTAGTAATTGAACTCAGGAGTAACAGAATAAGAGAGCTCCCCTCGAGGCACAGAAGTCAACTCAGTAGTTTCAGAGAATAGGAGAGGTGGGCAAGGGAAGCTGTTAAGTAATCAAGAGAAACCGGAGCAGTTTTACAAGTAGCCACTAGTTGCCCTCATATTAAGTTGAGGAGCAAGAAGTAGATGAGCAAGAGTTCAAATGATTGAGTGAAAGAAGCCTATATTTATTATTAGGGTATTGAGTTAGTAGTTCCTTGGCAGATAGCCATTAGTATAGGACCTGAGTTACTTTCCTACTTACTAGTTTTCTTCTTACAATTTAGCACCCGGCTTCTTCTCTTGTTCCTGTAGTTTTCTACCTTCCCTGCCTTAGTAGTAGCTGGGCTGTAGCCAGAGGTATAAGAGGATAGTAGTCCATTCTGAGTGGCACCAGTATCAGTCCTAGCAGCAATAGCTTCAGTCCGAGTTTCCCTAGCTCCATTCCGAGTCTGTAAAGCTCAATTCTGATTCCTCAAGTTAAGGGTTCATTCTGTAACTCCTGAGTTTTAGTCTTGCACTGACCGGGTTGAGTCCGATACTGCTTAGTTGCATTTCTGAGTTTAACTAGCTCAATTCTATCCCCTGCCGGCTTAGGTGCATTCTGGTTGGCATTGGTTTTCTTCTGACTTAACTACTAGCTCACCTCTTACTTTGCCAGTAGTTGATAGTTGCTAGTTGGAAGCGGGGAATTGGTGGACTTACTAAGGAGTGTAGCTGCGGGGGAGACTTAAGAAATAGGGACTCCTTGTTAGGTGTTAGTAGCTCGGTAGTACTTGTTTCAGTCTGATACTAGATGCACTGGTTGATACACTGGTTTCACCCTGATACTGCTTAGGTGCATTCTGTAACCCTCGCCTAGTTGCTTGGCGGGCATAGTTTCTTGTCTCTGTCGTTTTATACCTTCTCCTCTTTATGGCTATAGTAGTTGTTAGTTGGGTCGGGGTGTAATGTAATAGCTGTGGGTGCTCTATACCAACTGTAGGCTCCGGCTCCTTCCTTTGAGAATTAAGGTTTCAGATTTCAAGTAAGAATTAGGGATGCAGAGAAGAAGACTGGTTAGTATCATAACTACTTAGTTGCATTCTTTAACTAGATGTGGGGAAGACTTATGAAATTAGGCAATTGGTAACCAGATTAATAATCTGCCCTTAAGTTCATGCACTGCTGAGGTCAATTCCGAGTAGTTGGAGGACTGTTTCATTCTTAGTTTACTACTAGCTCACCTCCTTTTAAGTAGGAGTAGCGGCATTGTGGCAACTGAGTTAAGGTTGGCAGGCAGTGGTTGCATCCCTAGTTTGATCTGTCATCCTATAATAAGATAATCTAGAATTTAGAATAAGATAATCTAGAATTAAGTAGTAATTTCTTAGGGTAGAATTTAGTATACATTTAGTGGGGTAGATGAGTTCTTTTTCACAGATTTTGTATTTTCGAATGGAATTGATTTTCTTGTTTCTTTTCTGGTTTTCCCAACTTAGTTGTTTGTCTCCTACTTAACTACCCGAGTCACTACCACACTACCCGAGTCACTTCATGCAACTAATAACTATAAGTAAGGTAGAGAATAAGAAGTAAGGTAGAGAATAAGTAAGGTAGAGAATAACAATAAGAGTCAACTAATAACAATAAAATAAGTAAGGTAGAGAATAACAATAAGTAAGATAAGTAAGGTAGAGAATAACAATTAAGTAAGGTAGAGGCCCCTATAGTAAAAGGCTCTAGTTTCTTTCATCCCGGCCAAGTAACAACTCACGACCAAGCCGAGGCAAGCAACAGTTCCGAGACGCCAAGTCACCACTTTGATTCTCACTTTCTACCACCTGAGTTTGTCTCTCACTTTCTTATGGGCGGATTCAGTCTTTCACTACCCGGTTGCATTCTTAGACTCCGACTAGCTCAACCGAGGTTCATTCTTAGTTTCACTAGCAACATTCCTTCCCTTGCTAGCTCCACTCCTGGTAGTTAGTGGTTGAGGCCTGGTTTTCAGTGCTCTTGGCCGAATTATAATAAGGGCTGTAGAGTAGAATTCTTGAACGAATTATAGTAAGGGGTGCGATTCCTACTTCTGAGTTTGAGTCTTGGATCCACTACTTTGGTTCTCACCTCCGCTGGGTGAAGGCTTGCTTTTAGTAGTTTTAGTCTTATACTGACTAGCTTCACTCTGAGGCATATGGGGTTGAGACCTTAGCTACCTTTACCAATACTAGCTACCACTGAGTAATACCAATCCCAATACTAGCTACTACTGCTTTGATTCTTAGACTGCTTAGGTCAATTCTGCAATTAACTCCTCTCCTCTGTCAACTATCATACCTATCCTCTGGCTCTTTGAACTAAGTCAGATCTTTCTTTTCTTCGTAAACAAGGAATTCTTTTCACAGCTCCTGATCTCGTTGATGTCTACTTTATTGATTTCTTGATTTCTTTTTTCCCTTGGAGCAATTCCTTATTCCTATTATTAGAAGAAAGAAGAATGAGCTAGGTTCTATTCGAACAGTATTGTCAGGCCCAGGCCCAACGAGTGGGTCTGAAAGGGAAGTTTGGGCAAGTTCCATTCCTGGAGCACTATCCTCTGGCTACTCTCCTATAGAATAATAATACCTCTGGCTCATCCACCTCAGGTAACTCTGGATCCCTACCTGCTTTCTTGCCAGTCGAACAAAGGACACAGATCTCGTTGCCAATACATACGGATGAAACCGGGGCTACTTAAGCTATTAATTAGGTTAACTCTGGACTACTCGTATACTACTTGAGATGAAACAGGACTACTACTTGTCAACTGAAGAGAAGACTCAACTAGGGATTCAGACTAGAACCATGAACTTCAGGGCAAATTAATAAGTTCTGGCCACTTATGCTCTTTCTTTGAACTCTTGCAACTATACCGCACATCTTCTTGCTCAGCCATACTCGATAAATTCTTCCTCTTTCCGATCAAGCCTGTTGGCAAACCTGGAATTGCCCCTGCTGAACTGTAAACTCCAACCGAACAAGCTCAAGAAGTACCTGATTGACCTGATTTATAGTTTTCTTAGACTTTAATACCGGGTTAGTGGTCAATTCCATTCCTCAGTAGTGACTTGGCCTGAATTAAGTATAAGAAATAGAGTAGTAAGTATGGAACTAGGAAAGGCGAGCTAAAGACTTCAAGCAAGGAGCTAAATAGTGAGAGAAAAGAGTATAATAACTAAGTTGTAAGAGAATGCATTAGAAGCTCGAGTCGGTGTATGCCATGTTGGATTCCCCATCAAACCCCCAGAAGTGCTGCTATAGTTCATTTTTGACTAATATCTTCATTGTATTGGGAAAGAGAGAGAACTACAAATAGAATATAGGGCTTTCACCACTGTTTCTAAGACTTCACTCCTTATTCAATAGAATGGAACTCGCTCTGACTCCTTTACTCTTGGACTTAATTCCAACTTCTATTAGGCTACGAGACCAATTAATACCAACAAAAAGAGTGGAACCTATACCGAGAATACTTTAGTTCAAAAAAGGGAATGGAACTGGTATGGGCAAGGCTGCTACTACTATAGCTAAACCGGACTTTCCTGTCTACTAGGCTACCTCCCCTAGTTTTCACCCTTCAACTACTTTCTATGGGATGGGACTTTCACTTTACGTCCAGGTCCTTGCCTTGAAACTTGAGCTACTGATCTAAATAAACCTAGCTATTGATTCAAAACCAGGTAATTGAAAACTTATGAAACTCGGGTAAACCCTTATTGTAAACCTTGCAAGCCCTATCACTAAACCCAGTAGTCCTGTTCGAGTGCTCTTTAGCGCTACTGTAGTATACGCTTGGCCCGATAACTTCACTAGCTCATACAACAACTACCCTAGTAACAGAGGGTTTCTTGCTCGAGTACTACTAGTAACAGAGGGTTTCTTGCTCTTATAAGTCAACAAATTCCATTCCATTGTTCTCTAGCTCATATGTTTTCTGGTCTGCAACCTCATATGTTCTCTGGTCTTCAACTCAGGGATTCGAATTGGATACAAGGGAGCGGTCCGGGGCTCCTGACGCGTAACTATGACAAACAAAGATTCCACTCGCCAACCTACCCTAACTAGTATTTCGTACCTAACCTACCCTCACAAGTAAGTCCACTACCCTACCCTCACAAGTAAGTACTCTCTTTTGACTACCCTATCCCACCTAGTTGCGGAATGAAACAAGAACAAGAACAGTTACTTAATAATTCCACCCTACATAGGGCCCATCTACCTGAATTATGACTTTCAACAAGAACTCCCTCTCGCCAACTAAAGGAATGGCACTTGCCCGAGCCTTCCCACAACAACACCAGACTTGTTAAGCTCTCACTGGAACACCTGAGTCAGAATTGAACTAAGTAGCCCTCCCCTCTTCCTATTGCCCAATTAGTGGATTTTAGTGACATTTGCCTTTTAGTAACAGCATAATCTCCGTTCTTCTAAACCTCTGGCTTCTCATCTCATCTAACTCAGGCTACAATGCATTTCACCCTGCTGGCAAGAATACCTCTGGCTCAGTCCAATCTCTACTTCCCGCTTCAAAGCTTTTTTGACTTGCTTCTGCAGCTTCCACTCGGTATTCCACGTTATGATATGACCGGAATGGTAAGGTTACTAAGGTTATGACCGGGCACAGCTTCTCAATAGGATTAAACAAGAGAACTGTGGAAATTGAATGAAACTCACTCGTCAAAGAATGCAACTCCGGAGCCGGGTGCTCGATGGTAGGGTTAATTGCACTCATAGGTGAGCTAGTAGTTAAGTCAGAATGCAACAAGTACCAACTGAGTAGCTACAGTAACAGTAGAAGACTACAACTACTAACATCAAGACTTAATGCAGTGCTAACCAGTACTAAAAACAAGACTTAAACAAGTGTGGTATCAATACTTAATCCCTAGTAGATAGTTTCAGAATTGACCTCATTAGAATCAGAATGAAAGTAGCCCTTATTATAATCCGAAGCCTTAAACCAGCTGTAAATTCTCCTAATTCAGATCTTTCAACTGCCTCTGATCCTGCCTCCACAGCCAATGTTTTCAACTTACCTAGCTACCTGTCACCCTGCGGATTCTCTCTCTTCTCTGGTCGACCACTAATGTATAGCGTTAGTCCGAATCTACTCTGGAATCAGAGGCCCAAGCAACTTATTATTTAGGGCTTTGCAAGAACCAGAATAGTACGCCCGGGGCTGGGTTAAAGGAATTTCTTCTGCAGCTAGTTTACTTTTTATTATCTATGGTTTTTGTTGCTAGTCTAGGCATAGTAGTTGCCTTTCATAGCTTCCCGAGCCTACCTCAACTCTCAGTGAAGCTTACCTCTTCCCAGCGCCTGAACCTGACTTTAGAGCGGGAACTAGACTCAAATCGAACTCTTGCTACTCATCAAGTAAGAATTAACCAAGGAGAAAGTAAGAATGACACAAGGGAGTTACAGAACCAAACTGGGTATACTCAGAATTGAACTAGTGAGTAACAGAGCTACTAACACAGCTATTTATTATAGAAAAGTAAGCCTACCAATCAGTAGTTAGAGGATATCCGAATGAAGGTGGAAAACGCACTGGAGTGGTTAGTTGAAAGAGCAAGATCAGAGGAATAGTTGCCGAATTCAGCAAGTAATAATGAAGTGTTTGTTTACAGATGGAGGTATAGTAGCCGAGGTTCACTCAAGGGTAAGAGATTGGACTAAGTAGTCAAAGAATTAATAGAGTAGTAGTAGTAGTAGAGTAGTAGAACTAGTAGTAGAGTTAAGTAGTATAACAACCCATGTGTTAAGCAAGTAGTAAATATATAACCTTTGTCGGAAAGCATCCCTGCCGCTACACTTACGTAGTTACTTGGCCCCAACTAAATGATATATTCTCCTATGAAACTGGGGATGAAGCTAATGCCACTAGTACGAAGATCAGAATGAAATTCATTAGTAAAAGAATGTAACTTGCAAGATAGCTACATTGCTTCCAAGTAGATTAGAAAGCAGCTGAGTAGTCAATCAAAGAATGAAACCAAGTAATCTAAGAAAGAAACCGGGGATAGGATCCTTCAAGTTGTAGTCCTGGTTTACAGCCCAAACTAGTGGTAGAGTAGTGGAATCAGTAGTAGTTACATGTAGACTTGCCTAGCCTAAACTCCTTGTAAGGTAAGAGAGATATTCCATTCCTTGTGAGGTAAGAGAGATATTCCATTCCAGTAGTTGTAGAGAGGGGAGCCAGAGTTAGAGTAGAGGATAGAGGTCAAGTGTCAAGTTACGTTCTTGCCCCTTATAGTAGTGGTGGATAGATAGGTTATTCGGAATTCTTAAGTAATAAGTAGTAAGTATAAGCCTAGGAATAAGTAGTAAGTAGAAGCCTTAAGGCACCAATCAGAATGAAACCATACAGTATAGCTACGACGATCAGAGTGAAACCCCTTATGAGAAGTAGGTGAGCTAGCCAAGTCCTGTGTTCGGCTGCTGCTACTCGGCCTGGAGCTTAGGCAGTTCAAGACTTCAACCAGTACCAACTACTATGACTTGTGATACTAACAATCAGTCTTCACTTTCCCGGCTAGCTCCTCATGAAGTTACTAGGCTAGGGTAGGCTCGGGAAGCAGTGCGAGTAAGAAGGAAGGTGGAAAACACGGAATACTCGTTTTATTACAAGAGCTAAGCAAGAAGAAGGAGTTAAGTCAGCTGCCCCAGTTCTAGTTCTCAAGTTGGGTTTTGAGTTCTCTTATTGGAGATTGGAACTTGTAATTAAATGCACTCGC
>LVTN01003788.1:5569-16738 GCA_001649415.1 Musa itinerans
GTCAAAGATGATGGTTTGCATAGTAGATTGGTGGAGACAGGATGTGCTCCGAGAAAGAGCAATTTCTCAGCACTGCTGGTTGAATGAGAAAAGATAGATGCTTGATGGCATCTCGTTGAGATTGCTTAAAGTCAGCATATCCTTCTGCATTACAGGACCTGATGGAGTGAACGAAGCCATTGCGGGTGAAGAGGCAACTAAAACAACGCAAA
Organism: Musa itinerans; assembly: GCA_001649415.1. NCBI lineage: Eukaryota > Viridiplantae > Streptophyta > Magnoliopsida > Zingiberales > Musaceae > Musa > Musa itinerans. The sequence continues at coordinate 5,782 of LVTN01003788.1, forward strand.
ATCATTTCTTCAGACAAAGTTGAGGTGTATAAGAAAAATTAAGTTACAAAAGGAATAAATTATACAAAAACTGTATCATAATAGAAATCAGAAGTTAATTAAAGGGGAAGAACAAAACAAACACAGATTAACTACAAGCACAGAACTAATGTGAGAAGTAATCAACATGAAACCAACATCCTAAACAGTGTTAATTTGTCATTCATTTTGATAGTTATAGGAGAAAGAAAAAGAATTGGTGTTAACATGAACAACAATATATACAAATGGCATATGAGAAATTCATCATTTTAGTTATGCAAATCATTTGTTTGTACAAGTAACCTTTTCTACTGTAAGTATTAACAGGATTTGCGGTGAGTTCACGCTTGGGCCACGACAGCACGGCCAGGGGAGGGCTGCATGCCAGGGACAGTCGAAGTTGAGGCCATCATCTTTCCCTTTTTTTCCCACTCTTTCTTATAACTCCAATAATACTCAAATAATCACAAGTAAAACAGTAATAGTAGATTGGCCAAGTTTGATTCATGAGAGTCAATCTGAATTGAAATATTACCTTTTTTCAAGTTGTTGTACATGAAATTAGATTTGGAATGTAAATAGTTTGATTTATAACTTTTTGCTTATTTTTTATATAATGTCATTTTTATATTATGTCATATTCCAGTGTGATCCTTTGATCCCTCTCAGAAACTCATTGAACAAAAAATACCAAAAAATAATTCCCTTTTTGTAGATGTAAGTTTGTGATTTCTTAATTTTATTTAAAAAGTTTAAATTATGTGTATATTTATTTGGGAAATTGCATGCAGATTTACACAATTGTATGAGCCCTTCTAAATTTGAAATACAAATCCTTAACACATATATGTTATTGTAGTTAATTTCATTAACTAAATTTAATTACTACTATTAATTCTAGATGCCAAAAATTAGCAACCATGAAAAGCCTAAAATTGAAAATGATACTAGTCAAACTACAAGAAATGCAAACATGATGTTAAGACAAAAGTTATAGTTCAGAGTAAAAGCCAGCATACACATTCAAAATAGTAATCTTTGGTAATTGAATATGAAAAAGACATACCAGCATTTATACACAATATTCAGAACTTAAAAGAATTAGACCATATGATCAGAGTGAAATAGGATAAATAAGCTCTTTAATGTCTCTATAAACTTGATATTTTGAACTAATGTTTAAGAAATAGTTTAGTGCAACTCTATTGCAACACATAAGCTTTATTGTTATTCAAGATATGCATACAAATCTCTTCATATTATAAATAGAAGATCCAATACCTCAAAAGGATGGCCTCAGTTACCTCTACCATATGAAGATCTTTGGAGACCATGTTGAGCCAATTTTTCTCTGCTCTAGACATCACTCTTCATTAGCAACCAACACTAAGCACAATTATATGTGTTTTGATAAGGGAGGGTTTGAAAGCCTATCATTGGCAAACACCAACGACAGTAGAACAGTTTGTTTATTTATATCCCCGGGACATTTTTCAAGTTTATCACATAAACCCAATTACACTCCTTTGGAATCCCTATAGTATAGAGGGGAAATGAGGTAGTACACTTAATTATAACTTGGTTTCACAGAAAGCATAGCCTCAGTTTTGCCTAAGCTTAAAGAAACCCATCTATTTATCTGCCACAAGCAATCTGAATGATGAAATTATAGTGCGAGTCTGTTTCATGCATCTTATTAGTGCACTTATAAGGATATTATGTATAAATGAGTTCTTCATCCATCCTTCTGGTCTTAAAATTCCTAAATATTATGTCGATCTATATTTAAATGAATTTTGCAACTGTTGAATACCACCAAAATTAGAAACTGGGAGTCTTGATGATGAGATGCATCAGTCAATCGTCAGTCCAAACCACCGGAAAATTGATCCTTAAGAAAGAGCATTTTTAGATTTCACTTATTCATATTGCCATAGATAATACAAATAAGCTTTCCATTTTCCCATGGTCTCATTTTTTACATGAATATTATAGGACTTCACCTCCATTAATCCTTTTCATTAAACTATAAGGCAATGTTCAGCACTCGAATGATAATGCTTAATTAATTGGCCTGTTCAGCCAGAGAAATAAAGCATATGTTTGGTTCCCTTATCCATTAGCATGGGCAATATTATACCAAGAAATAATTTGGCAAGGTTCATTGTGTAAAGTTATTAAGGTTAGCTATGAGACATGTTGTCCAACAGAAAAAATGGGGGCACAATGGATGTATTAGTACGGAGTAAGATAATGTAACAATCATGAATTTGGTGTCAAAGTTGAATAATCATGAATAAAAGCCTAAACTGTAAATGATTCTTGTCGAAGTAAAGTAAATGTTATGTAGATATATATTAAATATGTATGTGTGTGACATATTATATTAGAAGACCAAATCAAAATCTCCTCTCGATAATATTAAGTCAATAAACGTGAGGTAATTAGATTGACCAACATGACATTTTATCGTTATAGGTAAGGACCGATTCTCGACATAAGTTAAGTTGGTCGAGTCCCTCAAGGCTCACCTATATCGTGATTCGTTATTTTGCTTACGACATAGAGATGTCACCGGTGACCTGAGGAAATAATATACTTGGTTGAGTCCTTAGAGGGTATATCATCGAATCATAGTCATCTTTTAATAATAGTGTTGACTTAACCGAACATCATGGTTGGTCGAGTCCCTCGAGATTATGGTGGTTCAAAGGCCGAATAGGACGGGAATCACAAGGAGTTGTGATCGGTGAGAGTTGCCTACCTTTACGGGCTTAGCATGATTGGTCGAGTCCCTTGATATTACGTTAAAACACTGATTGAATCCTGATCCCCACTAGAGATCTGCCGGGGGGCTTTCATTCACATACTAGAGGGAGTTATGTGTTTCATGAGAAAATAGTGGGAGTAGATTAAGATATAAGTTCATATCTTATTTATTTATTTTTTTATAAAATCTGCATGTTATTTATTTTTACTGCATCTTTATTTTCAGAAAATATCGATTTCAAATCCTTTATGTGGCATATTTGATGTCAACTGCCTCATTGGTCTGAATTATACGGATTGGTTTCGTAATTTGAGAATTGTTCTCACGATGGAGAAAATCATGTACGTCCTTGATATTGTGATGCCTATGCCCGAGGAAGGGGCAAGCGAGGATGAGATTACTCGCTACGTGAAGTACATAGATGACTCTAGTCTTGCTTAGTATTACATGTTGGGATTCATGACTCCTGAGTTACAGAAACAACATGAAAAAATGGATGTCAGATCCATTCTCCTACATGTCCGTAAACTGTTTGAGTAATACGGAAAGACTCAGCGATATGAGATATCCAAAAGCCTCCATGCTAGGATGACTAAGGGGATACCAGTTCAGAACCATGTCCTAAAAATGATTGAGTAGATAGAGAAACTCATAGGTCTAAGAATGATCCTAGAGGATAACCTGTGTATTGATCTTGTGTTTCAGTCCCTACTGGATTCCTTTTCACAGTTCATAATGATTTTAATATGAACTGTTAAATCTCGGATTTTGATGATGAAATCAATTGATAAATTGTTTGATCTAATCTATATATTGAGAAAAGTGTGCAGGATTAACTACGATAGTAGTAAAACATAAAGCAATGATGTGTTGGAGTCAAGATCGAGATTTCATTGGGAGTTCGAGAGTTCGCCGGAAGTCCGGACGTTCATTGGAAGTTCTGTCGGAACCAATCGAGAAGTTCAAGAGCTTCCCAAAGAAGCTCATCGGAACTTATCAAGAAGATCGTCGTGAAGTCCAGGAGCTTGCCGGAAGTCCGCTTGAACATTATCGAGAGATCATCGGAAGTTCGCCGGAAGTTCACCGGAAGCTCGCCGGAAGAACAATTGACACACCAGAACAAGAATGGTTTGTTAAATATCTTAATTATCATAGTTAGACTGTAAATTGAGTTAAGATTGGGAGATAATCCCACTAACTCAGTTAGGGGACAACTAGGCCCTTAACAGGGCTGAATTGGGCCAGATTGAATAGCCCATTTGGTACATGAAATTACAGTCGACAGTGGCATTGCCTAGGACTTGGTCTCCCAAGTGCTCTGGGTGGTGGTATCGCCCAGACTGGGCAGTGGTACCGTCGACAATTAATATTTTCAAGCGGTAGTACCGCCCTTGTCAAGCGGTGGTACCACCAGAGCTCGATCTCTGAGCTCTGTAAAGTGGTGGTATCGCCCAGACTTAGTGGTGGTACCGCCTAGTGTCAATCTGTAGGCGATAGTACCACCCAATAATGGTGGTGGTACTGCTAGTACCTCGAAATTCAGGGATGTGATACTTTTTGGTTCCAATTCTGAAGCCATTGGGGCCTATAAATACCCCACCATTTTTTTCATGAAAGGGCATGAAAGTGTTAACATAATCTTGAATTCTTAGGGTGTTAAAAGTGTTGTAAAAGTGTAAGAGTCCTCCTCCTCCCTTTCTAAGTGTTGAGATCATTCAAGAGTGGTGTGAGGCTTGTAAGGGTTATCTCCTAAACCCATAAAAAGGAGAAAGCACTGTAAAGAGGTGGTTGGTCTTCGCCTATTGAAGAAAGACCATTAGTGTACGCCGGTGACCTTGACGGAGGAGGAATCAGAAGTAGATGTAGGTCACACCGACCGAACCCCTATAAATTCTGGTTTGCATTTCTATTATTACTATTTACTTGCTTTGCATTTGCTTCACTTCCTTTGTACTTGGCTTTCATTACCCTTATGATCAAACACACTTTCAAGTTATCTTCCGAGATCGTTTTCAATGTACAAAAAGTTTTAAACCGTTGTTTTAATCTACTTCACTAATTCATCCCCCCTCTTAGTGCCGCTCTTGATCCTAACAATTGGTATCAGAGCGAGGTCACTCTCATTTGGTTTGAAACCCAAGAGAGATGGCATTTGCTAGTAATCAAGAGGGTCATTCAATTACACGTCCTCCCATGTTCAATGGGATGGATTACACATATTAGAAGACTAGAATGAGGATCTTTCTAATTTCAATGGATTTTGAGTTATGGAATCTTGTGCAAAATGGCTTTTAAAAGTCTTCTCTTCCAATGAGCGATTTGAATAAGTTGGAGAAGAAGACTTTCGCTTTAAATGTCAAGGCTATGAAAGCCTTGTTTTGTGCTTTAGATAAAAACGAGTTCAATCGAGTGCCTATTTGTGAAACGACCTTTGATATTTGGCACATACTTGAAATCACTCGCGAATGCACTAGTAGAGTAAAGGAGTCAAAGATAAATCTTTTAGTTCATACTTATGAAATGTTTTGGATGAAGCCAAGCGAAACTATTGTCGACATATACACCCATTTTACGGATGTTGTTAATAGTTTAAAAGCTCTTGGCAAATGTTTTTCGAACTTTGAACTTGTTAATAAAATCTTGAGATCCCTTCCAAAGAGTTGGGACCCTAAAATATTTAAACAACTTTCCTCTCGAAGAACTTATTGGGTCACTAATGACCTATGAGATGACTTGCAATGCTTATGAAGAGCTTGAGAACAACTTTCTAAAGAATAGGAAGGATATGACACTAAGAACTCAAGAAGACCACTTGAAAAAAAATTCAAGTGATGAGGACTATAATGATGACTTGACACTCTTGACAAGAAAGTTTAAAAAATTTATAAAAAAGAATAAATTTAAAAATGATACTAAAAATAAATTTGAACCCAAGAAAGAATAAGTTATATGCTACGAATGTAAGAAACCGGAACATTTCAAAAGCGAATATCCTCAAGCAAAGAAGAAGCAACCAAAGAAGAAGAAGGCTCTTAAAGCAACTTGGGACAATTCAAGTGTATCCGAAGAAGAGGAGCCAACCAATACAAAGCAAGTTGTTCATTATGCACTAATGGCTATCGGAGACGAGGTAAGCAGTTCATTAGATGTAAATTTATCCTTCGATGAGCTTTTAAGTACTTTTCATGATTTATTTGATGAATATAAATTAGTTAGTAAAAAATATAAATTGTTAAAAAAGGAGCATGCTTCTCTTATTAGTGATTTTGATAGACTAAAAATTGAGCATGATGATAGTTTAGCTCCTTGCACAAAATACGATGAGTTAGAAACACTTAAAAAGGAAAACTTGCTACTCAAAGAAACCTTAGAAAAGTTTGAGGTTGGTAGCAAGCCCTTAAATATGATCCTTAGCAATAAGGGTCATGTTCATAGAAGAGACGGAATCATATTTGTGAATAGCTCTCACCAAAATCCAACCATCTTTATTAAAGGCCGCACCTTGCATGTTTCACCCCGAAACAAATGTAACTTTTGTTGCAAATTTGGATATGTTGCATACAAATGTTCATTTAAGAGATATAGTCCATATAAATTGATTTGAGTTCCTAAAGGAACCTCAAATGACTCAATGCAACATAATAAGTTGTGTAGATCGATTTTTGAGGCACCTAAGGTCAAATGGGTACCTAAAAATCATTCTTTTTTGTAGAAATGTTTACCATCATAAGCTAGGAGCAAGAGATGGTACCATGATAATGGATGCTTAAGGCTTATGACCGGAGATCCAAAATAACTCATAAAGCTCTCTAGCCAAAATAACAAAGAAAAGGTCATTAGAATTAAAACTATCAGCTATAAAATGATACTTATATTCCATAAGATCATGTTTGATGACTTAATGATGTAATGATTATTTGAAATCTTATGTGATAAACACTTGATCTTGATCTCTCAATATTTGAAACTTGAGAATTGTTATGCATGAGTTCTTTTCTCACAATTTTCGAATTTTTGGATTTCTTAACATTTGAAAATTGAGTCTTCATTTGCTATTATTTCTTCTCATTACAAAAAGGGAAATCTGATTCATGGAACATTAGTATGATTGGTCTTTTATGAATTGATAATTTCAATAAAAGTTCTTCCTCCCATTTACAAAAATTTAACTTCATTTTGACTTGATATAATATTTATGCGAATAAGCATTCGGACCACAAAACGACTATGATCTTGCTTAAAAAGTAGGCAAGAATTCTTACCTATTGAGAAGCAATGATGCTAGATGAAGAAAAATGATAAGTTGGGGAAAACAATGCACCGGCAGTGGCACTGCCCACAACTCTGCCCTATAAAAAGGCTTTTAAGGCCAACGGTAGAATCGACCCCATGCCCTCCTACATCTCTTCCCCACACCTCTAAACCCCTCTCCACTCCTCATTCTCCTTGCTCCTCTAGAAACTCAAGGAAACCTTCTCTTCTTCAAATCTAAGGATCAATCTCAACTTTTCAAGAAGATCACTACAAGGGTAATTCTCAAATCTTTTCTCTCAATTCATTGATAGATCTTACCTATTATATGTAGCTCTCTTATTAATTATGTGTGTAGTCTCATTGCATCTAGAAGATCCTCAAGAGACAAAGGAAAGAGGAGAGTAGATAAAACCTATGACTCCCTACTCTTTGATTCTCCTCAACATGCCCTTAAATTTCCAACCATAGAGTCTAGAAATGTTCATAAGGAAAAATATGTAGATTTAGAGGAATTAAGCAACCAATTCAATGGTTTTCTAATGTAGATATCCTCCCAATCCTTCAAATAAGTGAATCTATCTATCCTAGACTTGTTAGATTATTTTACAACAACTTGCATGTGGATGAACACAATAGGGTCTCCACTTATCTCTTAGGACATCATATACCCATTACGAATAGCATAATTTTCAACCTCATAGGAATTGCTGAAAAAAGGAAAGATTGTTACGTTAGAGGACAATGGGACGAAGAATCAATTGGGACCACTTATTCTGATGCTTTAGGTATAATTTTTTGTAATCTAAACTTATCTATTCTTCCAAAAAACTATGAATATTTACTACCCTTTAATACTAAATTACTTCATCACATCTTGATAAGTATTATACTCCCAAAACAATATCATCATGATGAAGTTAGCTAAATGGAGTTAGGTACGATGTATTGGATTATGAAGGGACATGATAATTGTTTTTGTTACCTAATACAGCAAAACATGATCGAACTATTGAAAAAAGATATGATGCTTCTATATGGTGGCCTGATCACTAGATTAATCCATGCTTATGACATAGTCATTCCACCTGACAAAGAAATAATGAAACTAAATAGGTTCAACGTCATAAATAGAAACCTACTAAGAAGATTAAAATGTATTGTCAGAAATAAGATATGGACTAGATTACCTAGAAGAACTGACCTCCCCCCACCTAATCAAGAACCTGAAACAACAATATTTAGAGGAAATCAATCTCCTCCTATTGGTCCCTATGAAGGAGCACCTCAAATAGAGTAAGCACCCTCCTCATCTACCAATCCAATACTGACTCGATTGGATCAAATTGAACTACGTCAAGAGCAAATTGAACTATGTTAAGATCAAATCTTAACTAAGACGTAGCAAATTCGTCGACAGCTGAATACTTTGTTTAGGCCTTTTGATTTACCACCCCCTAAATAAGTTATGTATTTCCTTTTGCCGATAAAAGGGATAGAGAACTAAAAGTACCATGATGAGTTGTACTTCTTATACTTTTACATTCCATGATGTAACCTTTGACATCATGTGGTTTTTTTTATTATGATGCACTTCTTGATGATGGTTTAATGTTTGCAGCATTAGACTTGATAAATCTTTTGAATGCATAAATTCGTTGATACATTATTTGAATTTCTCAATTTTTTTTCAAGAAAGATTTTTTTTAAAAAGGGGGGATTCAACTTTTGGTATTTACAACTTGATATATTACTTCTCATATAATGATCATTTATGGAATTAAGGATGTTAAATTGTCTGAATGCATGAGTTTGTTGTATTTCTTTTCTGGACTATCTTTCTCTTAATGTATTTCATGAATAGAGCTTTCATGAATTCATTTCATTTTTATCTTCCATGATATCAAGTTTACTCTATACCCTTGCTCCATTATGTAATGATGTTTGATATATTAACAAATGCATCTTTCACAGATTTCACCCTTATGAATTCTTAATGAGAAACGAATGTAATTCATGGATTTATTTTTATCCTTTCCCATGAATCCGTCCTTACTCTTCTCATGAAGGAAGAATATTTATAAATTTTTAGTGTGTAATGATCACTTGCAAGAATGGCGATTTAATTTAGTATGTAACGGATTTGATTTAGTGTGTAACGAACTTGATTTATGTTTGATAAACTTAATCCTTCTCTTTGTTAAAATTAAAGCATGATTTAATGAAACTCATTTATTGTTTTGAATTTGACTTGGTTCAATTCCTTCACGAATTTGGGTCTTCATGGATTCTTTCCTTACCCTTCTTCCTTTTCTTGTTCTTAAGACAAAGGAGAAAAGAAACTTGCATAACTAAAGAAGAACTAAAAAGCCCTCGAGTAAAAATGTTAGCTTATTCAAAGAAAAATTATCATGCAAAGTTTTGCTTACCTTCATTTATTGCTTAGATTCATTGGTGTGAAACTTGCTTGAATTTTTACCACACTTGCATTGTTGAATTATTCTCCTTTTTGTTGATGACAAAGGGGGAGAAATGTGGCAAATTGATGATAAATTGGCAAATTGGCATGTCTTAGATAAATGCATAAAATGCATTGTATCGTAAATGCTTGAATGTCTTGCGAATGCTTAAAATATGATTGGTATCGTCAAATACATACTTGAAAAATATCAAAATATTTGCTTGAAACGTATCGGAATGTGGCATGATGACTTGTAAATGTTTTATTTCTAGTATCATGCTTGAATTTGTATCATTTTGATAAATGTCTTTCATTATATAAGGTATCATGAGCTTAACTTGCTATTTACAATTGATATCTTACCACGGAATAATGAATTATTATCTTTTATCAAGAATTATCATCTTGCTAAATTTCATATTCAAAATTTGTAATTCATGATTGATTATAATTGGATTTGAAAATGGATGTCATGCCTTGACATCATTTTGACAAATACGTGGTATCGTATTTAGAATTGATAAATCATGATAAGTATCATAATGTGCACGTTGATAAGTTTAAATGAAAATAACTTATCAGTTTGATGCTTGAATTCAAGGGGGAGATTGTTGATTGTCAAGCATGGCATATATATATAGGGGGAGTTAAGCTTCACTCCGTCATCAATTGATTGTCATCATCAAAAAGGGGGAGATTTTTGAATCTCAGATTTTGATGATGAAATCAATTGGTAAATTATTTGATCTAATCTATATGTTGAGAAAAGTGTGCAGGATTAACTATGATAGCGGTAAGACATAAAAAAAATGATGTGTCGGAGTCAAGATCGAGATTTCGTCAGAAGTCCGGACGTTCATCGGAAGTTTTGTTAGAACCAACCGAGAAGTCTAGTAGCTTACCAAAGAAGCTCATCAGAACTCATCAAGAAGATTGTCATGAAGTCCAGGAGCTTGCCGGATGTCTGCTTGAACATTGCTGAGAGATCGTCGGAAGTTCACTGGAAGCTTGTCAAAAGAACAATTGACATACCGGAACAAGAATGCTTTGTTAAATGTCTTAATTATCGTAGTTAGATTGTAAATTGAGTTAGGATTGGGAGGTAATCCCACTAACTCAGTTAGGGGCCAACTGGGCCCTTAATATGGATGAATTGGGCCGGATTGAATAGCCCATTCAGCACTTGAAATCACGGCTAGTGGTCGTACCGCTTGGGACTCGGTCTCTCAAGTGCTTTTGGCGGTGGTATTGCCCAGACTGGGCGATGGTACCATCGATAATTAATGCTATCAACTGGTGGTACCGCTAGAGCTCGGTCTCCGAGCTTTGTCAAGTGGTCGTACCGCCCAAATTGAGCGGTTGTATCACCTAGTGTCAGTATATAGGCGGTAGTACTGCCCAATAATGGTGGTAGTACCGCCAATATCCCGAAATCTAGGGATGTGATACTTTTT
>LVTN01003790.1:1937-12908 GCA_001649415.1 Musa itinerans
ATTGGGCCCAACATAGTCCTTACATGGGCCCAACTGGCCCCTAATTGGGTTGGCCCAAATCTAAACCCAATTACGTACTAACTATGAAATCTAAGATATTTGCTAAGCTAAACAAGTCCCTATGTCTTGGTTTCTTCTGGCAAGCTTCCGGCGATCTTCCGGTGAACTTCCAATGATCTCTCGGCAATGTTCCAACGGACTCCCGGCAAGCTCTTGGACTTCACGACGATCTTCTTGGCGAGTTCCGATGAGCTTCTTTGGCAAGCTCCTAGACTTCTCGGCAAAACTTCTGATGAACTCTCGAACTCCCAACGAAATTGTGTCCTTAACTTCGGGACTTTATTTTGCTTTATAAGTTGCTATCGTAATTAATCCGGTACATGTAAAAACACACTTCGATCTAGACAATTAATACTAAGCATTAATCATGTTGTCCGGCATGTCATTGGTCCCTCGACGCTTCGTCCGATTCTTCGGTGCATCGTTCTCTCTTGCGGCCTATTGCCCAATTGGCTAGTTGACTCCGCAACTCCGGTATCCTTGGCGCAATATCTACTCTTCTTGGCCCGATGCCCGAATCCATGACCCGAAGCCTTTTGTCGATACATCGACCAATCCACTGGCTCGACGTCTAATCTTCTGATATGTTTTTCCCTGGCCCAACATGTTTTTTCCTACTTTAATTGTCTCATCCTGATCGAAGTATCCTGCGTCGCTCAAAACATAGATTAAATCATAAACACTTATCAATTGGTTTCATCATCAAAATTTGAGATTCAACACTCACTTGGTTTTATCCGAAACAATTCAAAATCATGTATCAAAAAATTGATTTTCGAATCTTTAACTTTACTAGTGCCTTCGTGTGTGATTTCAAGAGTGTGCTAAATCTCATAAGCTGTTTCACAAATAGAAACTCAATTGAATTCATTTTTGTCTAAGGCACAAAATAGAGCGTTCATAGCTCTAGCATTTAAAGAAAATATTTTCTTCTCTAGATCATTCCATTTGTTCATTGGTCTAGAGGGTTTTTGAAAGCCATTTTCAATAATACTCCATTAATTTAAGTCTAAAGAAAGCAAGAAAACTCTTATTCGAGTTTTCCAATATGTGAAGTCCGTCCCGTTGAACATAGGAGGACGAATGATAGAGTAACTCTCTTGAAAGCCGAAAAGAATAATTTCTCTTGGTTGTTAAACCAAATGAGAAAAAAATATAGCTCTAATACCAATTGTTAGGATCAAGAATGGTACTAAGAGGGGGGGGTGAATTAGTGCAGCAAATAAAAATCTTGTCAGTTCAAAAAATCTTCATTTCGATAAAAATCGATATCGGAAATACTTAACTTTGAAAGCGTATGGAAGCGTAGTGTAAGTAAGAATTCAGTTTGCAATAAAGATAAATAGTAAGAAGTAAATGCAAACCAGATTTTTATAGTGGTTCGGTCGTCATGACCTACATCCACTCCCGATTCCTCTTCCGTCGAAGCCATCGGCTTCCACTACCGATCTTCTTTCAACGGACAAAGATCAACTACCCTTTTACACCCTTCTTCTCCTTTTCATAGGTTTAAGAGACAACCTTTTATAAGCACTCACTCCTCCCTAAACAGAATTCTAAACTTAGAGCTAGAGGAGGGGATCTCTCAAGTGATTGCTATAGCGTTTTCCCACTTTTATGTTATCTATGCTTATGTGTGTTAACTAGGGATAAGAGGGGTATTTATAAGCTCCAAATGAATTTAAACTTAGAGCCAAAACTAGTCTCATCCTTGGTCTTCTGGGTACTAGCGGGACCACCACTAGTGTTGGGTGGTACCATCGCCTATAGCACTAACACTAGGCGGTACCACCACCCAATCTGGTAGTACCATCACTTGTGAGACTATGTGTGGATAGTACCACTGCCTAAACTGGTGGTACCACCACCTAAACTGGTGGTACCACCACCTAACACTATCTCAGAGGCTGAGTCTGGGCGGTACCACCGCTTGACACTATCTCGGAGACTGTGCCACTGATGGTTCCACCAATTTGGGTCATCGTTTGGGCTTTTCACATATCCTAACACAGCCCAAACTTGGGACCAATTGGTCCCTAATTGAGTTGGCCCAATTTCAATCCAATTACACCTAAAATCTACTTCGATCAAGATAATTATTACAAAGCTAAATCAAATGTTATCCGGCATGTCAATGATTCATCGACGCCTCGTCCGATTCTTCGGCGCATCGTCCTCTCTTGTGACCTATTGCCCAATTGGCCAATTAACCTCCATAACTTTGATTTTCTTGATATAATTTCTACTCGTCTTGGTCCGATGCCCGAACCCATGGCCCGAAGCCTTCTGTCGATATGTTAACCGAACCTTCGGCTCGATATCCAATCTTCTGACATGTTCCACTTCGGACCATCATGATTCTTCCTGCTTTAATTGTCTCTCCGTGATCGAAACTTCCTATGTCACTAAAAACATAGATCATATCATAAACACATCAATTAATTTTATCATCAAAATTTGAGATTCAACACCGCCTAGATTGGACGGTGGTACTGCTTGAAGCTCAGCTTCCCAAGTGGTCTGGGCGGTGGTACCGTCGATAGTTAATGCTGCCAAGCAGTAGTACTACCCTATCAAGCAATGGTACCGCCAGAGCCCGGTCTCCGAGGCTCTATCAGGCGATGGTATCACCCAGATTGGGTAGTGGTACTGCCCAGTGTTAGTCTACAAGCGGTGCTACCACTAGTACCTCAGAAATCTGAGATGAGACATTTTTTTGCTCCATTTTTGAAGCCATTGGGGCCTATAAATACCCCACTCTTTTCTGCATTAAAGAGCATAAAATGTGTGAATAAAAGTCTTGAGATTTTAGGGTATGCAAGTGTTAAAAAAATGCTAATTGTCCTCATACTTCTTCTTTAGCTTTATGATCATTCAAGAGAAGAGTGAGGCTTGTAAGGGTTGTTTCCTAAACCTGTGAAAAGAAGAAAGTATTGTAAAAGGGTGGTTGGTCTTCGCCCATTGAAGGAAGATCGTCAGTGGACATCGGTGGCCTCAACGGAAGAGGAATCGGGAGTGGATGTAGGTCATGATGACTGAACCACTATAAATTTGGTGTGCACTCTCCTTTTACTCTTCATTATTGTTGTTCTTTGTTTTAATTGCTTATTACATTTGCTTTAAGTGAAACATACTTTCAATATCATTTCCGATATAGGTTTCATCGAATCAAGCTTTTCAAAATCATTGAAGTTTTCCAAATCAATGAAATTTTTATTGTAAGCACTAATTCACCCCCCCTAGTGCTGACTTGATCCTAATAGTTGGTATCATAGCAAGGTTACTCTCTATTTGGTTTAAAACCTAATATAGATGGCTTTTGCCAACAATCAAGAGGGTTTTTTTATCACTCATCCTCCTATGTTCAATGGGACGGATTACACATTAGAAAACTAGAATGATAATTTTCTTGCTTTCTATGGATTTCAAATTATGGAACATTATTGAAAATGATTTTGAGAAGTCTTTCAAACCAATGAAAGAATGAAATGATTTGGAAAAGAAGACTTTCTCCTTGAATTCTAAATCAAAGAATGCTTTGTTTTGTGCTCTTGATAAAAACAAATTTAATCAAGTTTCTATATGTGAAACTGCATATAATATTTGGTACACACTTGAAATTACACACGAAAGCACAAGTAGGATAAAAGAGTCAAAAAAAAAAAATTGTTCATAGCAATGAATTGTTTTGTATAAAACTAAGCGAGACTATTGGAGACATGTATACCCATTTTATGTATATCGTCAATGGTCTAAAAGCACTTGGTAAAAGTTTTTCTGATTTTGAACTTATTAATAAGATATTAAGATCCCTTCCAAAAAGTTAAGATCATAAAGTAACGACAATATAAGAAGTAAAAATCCTAAATAACTTTTCACTTGAAGAACTTATCGGGTCCTTGATGACCTATAAGATGACGTGTATAGCACATGATGACTTGAGAACAACCTTCCAAAAAACAAGAATGATATGACACTTAGAATCAAAGAAGCCCACTTGGGTGAAAACTCAAGTGATGATGATGATGATGATTATGATGACTTGGAACTCCTTAAAAGAAAGTTTAAAAAATTCTTAAGAAGGAACAAAACAAAACAAGACATTAAGAACAAAAGTGAACTCAAAAAAGACCAAATAATATGCTATGAATGCAAGAAGCCGGGGTACTTCAAAAATGAATGTCCCCAAGTGAAGAAGAAGCTATCAAAGAAAAAGAAGATGCTCAAAACAACTTGGGACGATTCAAGTGCATCCGAAGACGAGGAGCCAACCGTAAGTGATTCGATCGTAGCTCATTTATCTTTTGATGAATTATTAAGTGATTTTCATGATTTGTTTGATGAATGTAAATTAATTGATAAAAAATATAAATTATTGAAAAAGGATTATGCTTCTCTTATTAGTGAATTTGATAAATTAAAAAAAAATGATGATAATATGTTAGCCTCTTGCACTAAGTGTAAAGAGATAGATTCACTTAAGAAAGAAAATATTTTACTATAAGAAATATTAGAAAATTTTAAAATCAATAAAAGCCAACTATCTTCGTTAAAAGACCTACATTACATGTCTCACCTAGAGAAAAATATAATTTTTATAAAAAATATGATCATTTTGCTTACAAATGTCTATTTAAAAGGTTTAATCCGCACAAATTAGTTTGGATTCCTAAAGAAACCATAAATAACTCAATGATAAATAACTCAATGATAGGGACCCAAAGTTAAATGAGTATATAAAAAAAAAATCTCCTTTCTTGTATATGTGTTTATAGTCACTAGCTAGGAGCAAAAATAAAATTTTGATTGTGGATGCTCAAGGTTTATGACCGGAGATCTAACATACTTTACAAAGCTCACTAGCCGAAACAAAATAATTTTAATTGAAGATGCTTTATGAAATCATACGTGATGATTTTATATTATGCATGAGGATTTCTGATGATTCAAAATCTTATTTTTTAGAACTATGTGTTATACTTTTGATCTTGATGATGTTTGTGATAAATATTGTCTTTTGGTTTTAAATCATGATACATGGTTTATGTATGGAATGCTAGAGCATACCAAGTATAAAAATGAATTAAGCTAAAAAACCTTAGCTATTTTTAATCTTATAGGAAACTATCTTTATTGCTTTCATTGGATTTCTCGAAAAGTTATTTTGATAATGACTTTGGATTTGTTTTCATATTAGATGATATGTCAGTGTTTACAACTTGAGATGTACCATACATGAAATAATTTTCTTGATTCTTGAGAACATTTATCCAAACAAACCTTGATTCTTTCGCATAACATTTTTTAAGTTTATTTCTAAGTTTTTTATTAATCATTTTCCTACTATTCTGCCCTTTATTGACTAAGGAAAGGATTTATTTAAATAAACCATAATATATCACTAGACTTCTTGATGCTTATAACTTAAATTGTATTATAAATTTTCTTATATTTATATATCTCATGATATGATTAAATCATTAATGTACAAGGATAGATAATTGTTGACCTATACATCTCAAAAGTATTGTGAAGCTTACATTTTCAATAAACAAAAAGTGATGACTTGAATGCTAAATATAGGATTAGTATCATCCGCTTAATCGTTAGCTTGAATATTATTGGATATTAACTTAAATGTTAAATGTTAGCACCATTGGAATGTTAAATATGGCTGTTGGGTTGTTAAAGGTCAAATGTTGAAGCTTGAATGGTTAAAAAATGAAATTACAACTTGAAAATGAGTTAAAAGGTACTACATCAACGGTAGCACCACCAAAGCACACTGCTCATAGGCGGTAGCACCGCCCAGCTAGCAATACCACTGCCTAAAACCATGCCCTATAAAAGAACTTTTAGGGCCAGTGGTAGAATTGCCCCCAAACCTTCCTCCACATCTCCTCCACACCACTTATATGTTGGTTATAATAATTTTAAGTTATTTTAAATAGATGTTAAAAGCGCTTTTCTTAATGGCTTTATTTCTAAAAAAATTATGTTGAACAACCTCCCGGATTTGAAAATATTATTATTTTTAATTATGCTTTTAAGTTGTCTAAGGCTCTCTATGGTTTGAAACAAGCCCCAAGGGCTTGGTATGAGAGACTTAGTTCCTTTCTAATTAAGAATAATTTTATAAAAGGCAAGGTCGATACTATATTATTTATTTAATATTTTAAAAATAATTTTTTTATTGTTCAAATTTATGTTGATGATATCATTTTTGGATTTTCAAATGAGTCTTTATGTGAATCTTTTACCAATAGTATGAGCTATGAATTTGAAATGATGGGAAAATTAACTTTTTTCTTAGGATTACAAATTAAGTAACTCGGTGAAGGAACCTTTGTGAGTCAAACTACGTATGCTTTAGATCTATTAAAATAATTTAATATAGATAGTACTAAGGCTATTAATATACCAATGAATACTTCCACAAAGTTAGATATTGACCACGATGAAGAAAATTTTGATCAAAAGACTTATAGGGGTATGATATGTAGTTTACTATACCTCACAGCAACTAGACCTGATATTATGTTTAGTGTTGGATTATGTGCTAGATTTCAATCTAATCCTAAGCAATCTCACCTAAAAGTTGTTAAGAGGATTTTGAGATATCTAAAAGGAACTCCTAATCTATGATTATGGTATCCAAAAACTAAATTGATTATTTATGCTGATGCTGATTTTGCTAGTTGTCAAATAGATAGAAAAAGTATATCCGGAACATAACTCTTAGGTAGCACTTGTCTCTTGGTCTTCCAAGAAACAAAACTCAGTTGCATTATCTACAACCGAAGCTATGTATATAGCAGTAGGTACATGTTGTGCACAAGTCATATAGATGAAAAACACATTAGAAGATTATGGAACTCACTTGAAAAACATACATATAAAATGTAATAACACTAGTACAATATATTTAACAAAAAATTTCATTCAATACTCTAGAACTAAACATATTGATATTAAATATTATTTTATTAGAAATTATGTTAATAAGCATGATATATCTTTAGAATTTATTGATACAAAACATCAATTAGTTGATATTTTATAAAACCTTTAAATGAGGAATAATTTGATTTTATTAGAAGAGAATTAGACATGTTAAATCTTCCAAATGCATGAATTCCTCTATACATTTTTCAGATTTCTCAATTCTTCATAACTTGAATTTTCTTTTTAATCGAGATCATTTCATTCATTCCTTCTTCTTGCAATTCACCAAAGAAGATATTTGACTCATGAATTTTTTGCAAACTTGATCTTTTATGAATCCTTCTTTCTTCTATTTACAAGAATAGGGATTTGATTCTTGAATTTTTAGTATACACATTTTAATCTTTTATGATGAATCCTTTCTCTTTGCGATAGTAGAAGCTTGATTCAATGAAACTTTTTTTTCATTCAAATCCTTTCATGGATTTGATTTGGTTCATATCCTTTCATGGATTTGGTTCTTATAACTTGATTTTTCTTGTGATAAATGAATTCATCCCTTATTCTTCTTCCTCTTCTTCTTATTTTTATGACAAAAGAAAGAAAGAAACTTGCACATCTTAGGAAGAATCAAAAAGTGCTTATACATCTAAAACAAAAATACTAGCTTACCCATTTCAAGAAGCAAAAGTAGTTATCTTGCAAAGTTTTTGCTTAACTTCTTATTTCACAAATTTGCTAGATTGCATAAATTAGTGTAAAACTTACTTGCATAGTTTAAAATACTTCTATAAATTGTTGAATGATTCTCCTTTTTGTTGATAACAAAGGGGAACAAACGATGAATGTTTGGAATCATAATATTGTATTTGGTATCATACATAAAGTGATAAATGGTTAAAAAATGCTTTAGAACCATGTATGTTATACCAAAAATGATTGAAAATATGAAAGTTTTGATATCATGTATGTTATGCCTAAAATGACTAAAAATATGAATGCTTTAGTATCATGAATGTTATGCCCAAAATTATGTTAATTTTGAGATCATGCATGAAATGATGAATGTTTTAGTATCATAAAGGTTATGCCCAAAGTAATATTGATTTGTTATAAAGTGATGAAATTGTGCAAGTTATATTTTGATGACTTAGAACTGTGATGATGCATAATGTATGAAATTTTGATATATTGTATTTGATCACTATGATCGAAATTGTTTCACTTGAATTCAAAGGTTATAATTCATTTTGAATTCAAGTTTATCTTATCTCAATATTGCATATAGATAGGGGGAGTTAAGGTTAACTCTGTCATCAATTGGTTGTCATCATTAAAAAGGGAGAGATTGTTGAATCTCGGATTTTGATGATGAAATCAATTGGTGAATTAATGATCTAATCTATGTATTGAGATAAGTGATGTAGGACTAACTATGATCATAAGAAAGATAAAATGATTAAAGAAGAATCAAAGTTAGGCCAGAGTTACTAATTGGGCATCGGGCTGGATGAATCAGGGGATACATCGAAGGATCGGATGATGCAGTGAAAGCTCACCAGAAGTTCATTGAAAGCTCGTCGGAAGTTCACCGGGAGTTCACCAAAAGCTTGTCAGAAGATCGCTAGGAGTTTGTTGAAAGTTCACCGAGAGTTTGGTTGGACAATTGACGTACCTGACAACTTAGATTACTTGTATCGTAATTATTTTAACCTTAACTATCATAGTTAGGACTTTAATTTGAGTTAGTTTTAGGAGAAATTCTATTGACTCAATTAGAGGCCAATTAGGCCCTAAATAGGGTTGAATTGGGCTAGTGGGATAGCCCATTCAACCACTTGGAGCCACGTCAAGCGGTAGCACCGCCTAGATTGGGCGATGGTACTACTTGAGGCTTGGCCTCCCAGGTGGTCTGAGCGGTGGTACCACTAGTAGTTAATGCTGTCAAGTAGTGGTACCACCTTATCATGCGATGGTACCGCTAGAGCCCAGTCTCTGAGGCTTTGTTAAGTTATCGTACTGCCCAGTGTTAGTCTGTAGGTGGTGGTACTGCCCAGTACTAGCGGTGGTACCACCAGTACCTCGGAAACTCGAGATGAGATACTTTTTTGGCTCCATTTTTGAAGCCATTTGGGGCCTATAAATACCCACTCTTTCCTACATGAAAGAGCATGAAAAGTGTGAACAAAAGTCTTGAGATTTTGGGGTGTAAATAAATTAAAAACGTGCTAAGTGTCCTCATCTTCCTTCTTTAGCTTTGTGATTATTCAAAACAGGAGTGAGGCTTGCAAGGGTTGTCTCCTAAACTTGTGAAAAGAAGAAAATGTTGTAAGAGAGTGGTTGGTCTTCGCCCATTGAAGGAAGACCGTTAGTAGATGTCAGTAACCTCAACGGAAGAGGAATCGGGGAGTTGATGTAAGTCAAGGCGACCGAACCACTATAAATTTGGTGTACACTCTCCTTTTGCTCTTTATTACTGTTGTTCCCTATTTTAATTACTTATTGCATTTTTTTCAAGTGAAACATACTTTTGATATCACTTCTGATATGGGTTTCATCGAATCAAGTTTTTCAAAACCATTGAAGTTTTTCAAATCAACGAAATTTTTACCGTATGTACTAATTCACTTGCCCCCTACTCTTAGTGCCGACTTGATCCTAACAAAAGAAGCATTCTATACTAAGGTATCATCAATGGTCTCTTCAAACTACTTTGG
Organism: Musa itinerans; assembly: GCA_001649415.1. NCBI lineage: Eukaryota > Viridiplantae > Streptophyta > Magnoliopsida > Zingiberales > Musaceae > Musa > Musa itinerans. Next base: position 11,660 of record LVTN01003790.1, read on the forward strand.
TTTTATTGGCTATAACGTCAAAAAAATAAAATAGTGTAAGTGAGCTTGCTTATAATTAATAGATATATGTTTAACTTATTATATGCAATCAAAGTTATACATAAAATTTATTATCTAACTCATGATAACGTCTTCAGCTTGCATATGATTAATATCGCTTCTTCCCCAATGAAAACTTCATTTGTCTTGATCATATATAAAATCAAATAAATTCATTTCAAATAGTCTCTTTCCAACTCTGTTTATTATCTTATAAAATTTGTTAATACCCGACCTTCAAAATGTCTCCCATCCGCTTCTTGGATGTCAATCTTCATCTTGGTCGTTTTGCTAATGCCTTTGCCTCTATCATTGAGAATGAAAATGATGTCTAGCTTTGCTTCCTTATCGTTCTCTAATTTCTTCTTTTCCAAGGGTTTATTAGAAGAGATAGAAGAAGAAATAATTATTGAAGAGATTGATTGTTATTAACATATCCCCCTTCCTTTTATACAGGTTAGAAGGGAGAAGTTTCCTCAACAGGTTAGAGGATTTCCCTCAACAGAGTAGAGAGATTTCCTCAAACAGTTAGGGAAATCTCATCTACTTATCATGCCCCCGCAAGATGGTGCTCCTATCAAGGATGCCAATCTTGGATTGATGTAATGCAAAAAGTTTACGAGCTAGAGGCTTCGTAAATGAGTCAGCCAATTGATCAGCCGTATGAACATGAGAAACACGAAGTTGACGGCGGACAACTTGATCGCGTACAAAGTGGAAGTCGATAGCAATATGTTTCATGCGGGAGTGAAATACCGGATTAGCGCACAGATAGGTAGCTCCAATATTATCACAATATATTGTAGGGGTGGAATTGATGTTGAGCTCTGATACCATATTAGAAGAGATAGAAGAAGAAATAATTATTGAATAGATTGATTGTTATTAACATATCCCCCTTCCTTTTATACAGGTTAGAAGGGAGAAGTTTCCTCAACAGGTTAGAGGATTTCCCTCAACAGAGTAGAGAGATTTCCTCAAACAGTTAGGAAAATATCATCTACTTATCATGCCCCCGCAAGATGGTGCTCCTATCAAGGAGGCCAATCTTGGACTGATGTAATGCAAAAAGTTTACGAGCTAGAGGCTTCGTAAATGAGTCGGCCAATTGATCAGCCGTATGAACATGAGAAACACGAAGTTGACGACGGACAACTTGATCGCGTACAAAGTGGAAGTCGATAGCAATATGTTTCATGCGGGAGTGAAA
>LVTN01003791.1:0-13076 GCA_001649415.1 Musa itinerans
CCTATAAATACCCCTCTTATCCATGGTTAAAGCACAAAAGCATAAAGAGTTTTAAAAAGAAAGAAACGATGCTAAAATCTTGTGTGATCTCCTCTCCCACTTCTAAGTGTTAGAATAGTTTGAGAGAAGAGTGAGTGAGCGCTTATAAGGGTTATCTCCTAAACCCGGCAAAAGGAGAAGAGAGGTGTAAAAGGTGGTTGGTCTTCGCCTATTGAAGGAAGACCGATAGTGGAAGCCGGTGGCCTCGACGGAAGAGGAATCGGCGAAGTGGATGTAGGTCACGACGACCGAACCACTCTAAAATCTGGTTTGTATTTCTTTGAGCAATTTACTTTAACTGCAAATCATCGTACTTGCTCACTGCCCAACTACCTTCAATACATTTACAAATACGTATGCTTTCAAGTTAAGTTTCCGTAATCGATTTTCGTCGAAATCAGATTTTATCGTACGAAGGTTTTTTGAACCAACGTAACTTTTACCATTGCACTAATTCACCCCCCCTCTTAGTGCCGACCTCGGACTCTCGATCCTAACATATGACTCATAGTCGAATGGGTCTAGATATCCATCCTTTAGCAACTTTTGAATCCTTTCCTCATGGATATGACCTAGCCTACAATGCCACAGGTAAGCATTGTTTACCTCATCTAATTTCCTCTTAGACACACCTATATTCATGATTTGTGGAGTAGTGTCTAACATAAATAAACCATTATGCAATATTCCTCTCACCAATCTCTTCGGCTTTGCTAGAATCTATAATAAATTACATATATGATAAGCAATACCGGTATCTAATACCAATGCACTATCATAAAAATCTGACAATTGGAGATTGATCATGAATGTACTTGAAGCTTCTCCAAGCTTTTGTTTCACCCTCTTTCCAAGGTACTCTTTACAGTTCCTCTTCCAGTGCCCATCTTTGTCGTAGTGGAAGCACTGACCTTTGTCCTTTGTTGGGTCTTTCTTAATAACTTTTGCTTTACTCGGTCTACCCCTACCCTTGCCCTTCTTAAGGGACTTTTTTGCCTTCCTTTTTTTTCTGGTCTTACTAGTGTAGAGAACTGGCTTCTCTTTCTTGAGAGTGCTCTCTACCTCCCTCAACATATTGAGGAGCTCTGGAAGAGTCACCTCAAGCTTGTTCATATTAAAATTCATTATGAATTGTGAAAATGAATCTGGTAGGGACTGAAGCACAAGATCTATACACAAGTTATCCTCTAGGTCTATTCTTAGACCTGTGAGTTTCTCTATCCACTTAATAATCTTTAGGACATGGTTTTGAACCGGTGTCCCCTCAATCATCCTAGCACAGAATAGGCTCTTGGATATATCTCATAACATTGAGTCCTTCCCTGTTCCTCAAACAGTTTGTAGACATATAGGAGAATGGATCTGTCCATCTTTTCATGCTGTCTTTGTAACTCAGGAGTCGTGGAGCCCAACATGTAACACTAAGCAAAAGTGAAGTTATTAATGTACTTCACATAACGAGCGATCTCATCCTCGCTTGCCCCTTCCCTGGGCATTGGTATCACTGTATCAAGGATATACGTGATTTTCTCCATCGTGAGAACAATTCTCAACTTATGGAGCTAATCTGTATAATTTGGACCAGTGAGGTGTTTGACATCAAGTATGCCACGTAAGGGATTTGAAAGCGACATTTTCTGAAAATAAAGATGTAGCAGAAATAAATAACATGCAGATTTTGTAAAAAATAAATAATCAAGATATGGACTTCTATCTTAATCTACTCCCACTATTTTACCGGCAAGTCACGCGACACCCTCAACACGTGAAATGGAAGTCTCCAGTAAACTTCTAGTGGGGATAAGGATCTAATCAGCGTCTTAGTGTAACCTCGAGGGACTTGACCAATTACACTAAGCCCGAAAGGTAGGCAACTCTTGCCGATCACAATTCCTTGTGATTTCCGTCCTATTCAGCCTTCGAATCACCATGGCCTCGAGGGACTTGACCAACCATGATGTTTGGTTAAGTCAACACTATCATTACAAGATGAGTCTGACTCGATGATATACACTTGAGGGACTCGACCAAGCATACCATGTCCTTAGGTCATCGGTGACATCTCTATGTCGTAGGCAAGAAAGCAAGTCGCGATATAGGTGAGTCTTGAGGGACTCAACTAACTCAACCTATACCGAGAATCGGTCCCTACCTAAAACGATGGAAGGCTACATGGGTCAATCTAATTGCCTCACGTTTACCGGCTTAATATTATCGAGAGAGGGGTTTCTTTGATTTGGTCTCCTAATATGACATTTCATATATATACATATTTAATAAATATCTATATCGTATGCAAATATATAAATACATATCTAGTAGGTGTATAAACAATCGCACATCACATGAGCAATTATACTAGATGATTATGGACCACAGCCTAATGTGATTAGGCCCGATCCAGTGATCTTAATCACTCACATCAAGATCTATGTGTGCAGCGGTGCATCTCCATGCCTTGTGATCGTCCATCTCATCCTCATCAGTTCCGTCGGCATCTCGACGCATTTCCATGCATCGCGATCGTTCGTCTCGTGGGTCCCACTATCGCATCCATGCTCTTACTACGCCTCCTCATGTGATTACAACTTATCATAGGCACGTAGGCTTGACAATAAATGAGAAATAAAATGGAGGCTCGTAGGCCCTAATAATAATAATCATAAGTACACATATCACACGATCCATGATCATCCGTCCACACATCATACATCACAAGTATAAATCATCATCATTTAGGGCTACTAGATAATAATAAAATAATAATCAATTAAACTTTTTGATTAATTAATATTTCCTGAAATCAAGGACATGTAGGGAATTTTTTAAATTCTAAGGGTATTTTCATAATTTGGATAGAAAGGATAGAATGGAAATTTCATAAATTTCGAGGTGAAAAACTATCTTTTTGCCCAAAGACCCTAACCCACTTTCTCCCCCTCCGGCGGTAGTGGCTTGTGCTGCGAGGGGCGGGGGCGTTGGCCCTGCCTTTGGGTGGGCGTGCCCGTAGGCGTCGCTTGCCCTTACAAGCAGATCGGCTGCAAGTGCCGCCCGCCCTAGCGGGCAGACCGGCCACAAGCGCTGCCCGCCCTGGCAGGCAAACCGACCACAAGCGCCGCTTGCCCTTACGGGTAGACCGGCCACAAGCGTCGTCGGCCCTTATGGGAAGCTACCAGCAGGCGCTACCGACCTTGTAGCCAGGTCGCCCAAAGGCGCCACCTGCCCTTGCGGGTGTTGTGGCCGCTAGTAGCGCCAGTGGGTGGGGCACCCGCGGGCTGCCAGCCCAGCTGACCGCAAGCCTACTACATGCAGGCCGCCGACTGGCTGTTGCAGGCGCAACGCTTACGCGTGCTCTAGCGCTGTGCTGCTTGCTTGTAGTTGTCGCTGTAGGCCGCTACATGTACATATATCGAGGGCAACATCCTCGCTTTTGCGTTAATGATTTTGACGCTAAAAGCTTCTCCAAAACATAAAACACGTAGTTCAAAACCAATCTTTCACATGAACAACCTGGCTTTGATACCACTGTTGGGAAATCTTGGGGTCGATATCACATGCGCAATGGAAGAACAGAAAACAAAATCCCCAATTCCCAAAGATATGTTTGTCATCATGAGAAGATTGGTGCACAAAAATCCATGAAATAAAAAACCACATGTGAGACAGATTGTGTTACCTAAGGAGATAATATATCCCTGAATCCCTGCAGATCTCTAAGAGAGGGCGAAGGAGGTCAAGTGCCCTCCTCTCTAGCGGTGATCCACATAGTAGAGTTGCGATGACACTCCTCAAAACTCCAGGCCTGCTTTGAGATGGAGAGGGGGAGGAGAATAGGAGAGGCAAACAAAAGGCTCTAGCCTATGAGCTACTGATTCCCTCCAATTTATAGAGGCCCCTATCAACTTAACCTTAATGGATCCTACCCTATTGGGTATTGGATCTCCATCCAACTACCCAAGCCTCCTAGATTAGTGGATCTCTATCTAATAATCTCTCATAGGTGCTTATTGGATCTCATCCATAGGATCCAATAATTAAGGGGCTTATTGGATATCCAATAAGATAAGGGCTCCATCGGATATCTCATATTCGAACCTCTACTCATCGTAATGCCTACCATATGTGTATGACCCTCTAGGTCAAATATCAAGCTGGTCGTGAGTCATACTTGTCAGAACTCCTTCTAGAATAGTGAATTATTATCTCCATAATAATTCACTCGACTCATTGATTACGGATATACTAGGCAACTACGCCATAATCCCTAGGTGATATAGGAGAATCCAATCCATTAGACTTGTCTATCCTCAGTTATCATGTACCTATAGTCTATCATCCATTTAATATCCCAGAGACTATATATCAGACATGTTGTTGTTAGACCCATGCAGTTTCTACTCGAGTCTTGCTCTAATTGGATTCTCCGAAAGAACTCTTTCTCTCTCAATCCGAATGACCCAAGCCAAGGATTTGTCTGAGCAAGAATACATGGGATATTCCTCTCATGACATTGAGAGTGGATGATCCTCTATCGACACTCAATAGCTCTCGTAAGGTTGACTACCACTCCCGATGACCGATTGTGCTAGATCTGGGACATCCAAACCTATAAGTCCGGTATCAAAGAGTGGAGCACTCATACAAGACATCCTTGGTGTCTCAAGTCTATGGATCGGATACACCATTGGGACTACGAAATCACTATCTGACAATAAGACATCATCAATCATTCAACATTTCGTAAGTGGATCAATTAGCGAACTCATTCCCCATTGAGCACCTGTATTGTATCCCTAGTGACCCCACACGAGCAACTATGAGACCAACTGCATCCATCATATGGACGGGTATACAACACACTAGTCTGTCCAGTTATCTCGATGTCCCTCTCGAGTAACCTACACAAATCGGTCTCATTATCGTGATCTCATCATGATCTGATTCCCATTGCACAGATCCAAGGACATCACAATATATACATGCATATATGCAATAGTCAATATAAAGTGATAAAATGTCAAAATATAATAAGCAAAAGGACTACATGTCAAGTCACACGTGCCATCACTCACGTGATTGGCTTGTAGAGCACATATGACTAGTAGAACATTGGAGGATGAAAGATCAAGTGACCCTTTTGAAATATGATAAAACCCATTTCTCTGGAGTGTTAAACCAATATGAGAAAAACATGGCTCTTATACCAATTGTTAGGATCAAGTCAACACTAAGAGGGGGGGTGAATTAGTGCTTATGATAAAAACATCGATTTTTAAAACTCATTCAATGAAATAATACCAGAAATACATTTAACTTGAAAATATTCCTAAGAATGTAATGAGTAAGTAGAGCAGTTTGCAATAAAGGTAAATAGCGAAATAGAAATGCAAACCGAGTTTATAGTGGTTCGGCTGTCGTGACCTACATCCACTCCTGATTCCTCTTCCGTCGTGGCTACCAGCATCCACTAATAAGCTTCCTTCAATGGGCGAAGACCAACTACCCTTACAACTCTATTCGGCTTTTGACAGTCTCAGGAGAGAACCTTTTCACCCCCACTCACTCCTCTCTTAAATAGAAATCAACACTTGACTAGAGAGGGAGAACTCTCACAAGATTAAAATAGAGTTTTCCTTTGTTTTTATTTTCAGTTCTTGTGTTTCTGAGCAGGGATGAGAGGGGTATTTATAGGTCCCAAATGGATTCAAACTTGGAGCCTAAAAGTGTCTAATCCCCATTTTTTGGGGGTCCTGATAGTACCACCGCCTATGCTGGGCGGTACTATCGCCGGCAGCACTGACATTGGGTGGTACCACCACTTGACACAATATGGGAGACCATGTCTGGATGGTAGCATCGCTTGACACTGGGCGATACCACCGCCTAGTCTGGCGGTACTACCACTTGACATAGTCTTTGAGATTGTGTCTCGGAGACTAAGCCACTAGCAGTGCCACTGCCTGGACCAATAATGCCACCGCTTGACCCAACTTTTGGGTCATTGAATGGGCCTTTCTTATGGCCCAAAATAGTCCCAATTCGAGCCCAGTTGGCTGCTAATTGAGTTGGCTTAATTACATTCTAAACCAACCCAATTATTGTTGAATCTCAGATTTTGATGATGAAACTAATTAATAGTGTTTATCATTTGATCTACGTTTTAAGTGATGCAGGAAGCTTCGATCAGAGAGAGGCAATTAAAGTAGGAAGAATTATGTTGAGCTAGAGTGGAACATGTTAGAAGATTGGACGTCGAGCCGAAGGATCGGTCGACGTATGGCAGAAGGCTTCAGGCCATGGGTTCAAGCATCATGCCACAAAGAGTAGAAATTGCACCAAGGAAATTAGAGTTACGGAGGTCAACTAGCCGATTGGACAATAGGCCGTAAGAGAGGATGAAACACCGAAGAATCAGATGAGGTATTGATGAACCAATGACATGCCCGAGAATATTTGATTTAGCTTTATAATAATTGTCTAAATTAAAGTTAGTTTTAGGTGTAATTGGGTTGGAATTGGGTCAACTCAATTAGGGGCACATTGGGCTTGAGTTGGGACTATTCTGGACCAAGTAGAAGGCTCATTCGGTCACCCAAAGTTAGGAGGAACCACCCATGAGCTAGAAAAGTCAAGAGCACACTTTTCCATGCTGTCAGGCAATGGTACCACCTAGTGTCAAGCGGTGGTACCACCCAGACACAATCTCCTAGGTGGTGGTACCGCCTAGTGTCAGTGCTATAAGCGGTGGTACAACTAGGACTCGGGAAACCCGAGATAAAACCTTTTTAAGCTCCAATTTTGAAGCCATTTAGGGTCTATAAATACCCCAATTATTTCTGCATGGAGTAGCAAGAATTGAGCACAAAATTGAGTTGAAAAAAGAGGAAAAATAGTTGAGAAAAATTGGGAAACTCTCTAAGGATTTAGGATCACTTCTTTCTAATATTTAGAAGTTCGTATAAAAGGAGAAGTGAGGTTTAAGAAAGAAAGGCTTGTAAGGGTTGTCTCCTAAACCTGTGAAAAGGAGAAAGAGTATAAAAGGGTAGTTGATCTTCGCCCATTGAAAAAAGATCATTAGTGGATGCTGGTGGCCTCGACTGAAGAGGAATCGGGAGTGGATGTAGGTCACGATGACCGAACCACTTTAAAACTCAGTTTGCATTTACTTCTTGCAATTTACCTTTACTGTAAACTGCCTTACTTGCTTTACTTTCTCATTACAATCTTCCGTACATTTTCAAGTTATACTCAAATTTCTGATACGAGCTTTTATCGAATCAAAGATTTTCGAACCGACGTCATTTTTTTTCGTTGCACTAATTCACCCTCCCCTCTTAGTGCTGACTCGATCCTAACAATTACGACCTAAACTAACTCAATCTAGACAAATTATTACAAAGCATGAATCATCTGTTGTCCGACATGTCATTGGTTCTTCTAGCACTTCGTCCAATCCTTCGGCACATCATCCTCTCCTTCAGTGTATTGCCCAATCGGCATGTTGACTCCCGCAACTTTTGATCTCTTTAGTAGAATATCCGATCCTTCGGCCCGATGCCCAAACTCACAACATGAAGTCCTTTTGCTGGTACGTCGATCGATCCTATAGCCCGACATCCAATCTCCTAATATGTTCAACTCCGGCCCAACATCCGATTCCTCCTACTTCAATCAATTTACCTCTCCTTGATCGAAGCTAGTCCTACGTCACTCAAAATGTAGATTAAATCATAATATTGTCAATTGGTTTTATTATCAAAATTCGAGATTCAACACTATAACATACAAATAAAATTTTGAGGGATAGTTTGAGTTTTTTTTTATTAGGAATATTATTTTTAAAATACGAGTATTTTCTATGAAAATTACTCATTATTTTATAATAATAATAATTGTTTATTATAAAAAAATAAAACATTATATGTATAAATATTCTTTCAAACATTTTTCACATATTCATTCCGTTATTTTTTTTGCAATTTTAAACAAGCATTATAAAAATTTCAAATGCACACTAGATAAATATATGATAGTTTTTATTAGAAGTAAAATAGAATACTTTTGTGCTTTTTTCTAAGATTGAAACTGATCCAATTCAGTTTGAATAGAACTAATATTTTTCTCAGATGAGAAAGATCATGTTAGGTTGTTGTAGTCTCAATTTTAACGAGGAAAAAAGTATTTATGTATTAGTAAAGATGCTTTTCCACCCTTAGGAAGTAAAATATAATTGGTAAAAGAAAATATACAAAGACTATAAGCCATTTAGAGCTGGTGAGAAAATATACAAAGAAAATATACAAAGACTATAAGCCCTTTTGTGCCCTCAGAAGGTTAAATAAATGGTAGAGAAACCCTTCCATCTTTGTCTCTTTTTTACTGCAAATTAGAGCTGGTGAGATAAATAAATGGCAAAATACCACTGCTTCAAGTAATAATAAGAAAGGAATTCATTTTTCTTTCATACGAGCCATTCCTGGGGCTTTCTCGCTGTGGGTCTACTGAGTTTTAATTTTGTCCAATTACAAGTTCATAAATTTTGATGATGATTCGTTCAATTAATGGTTACCCACGTGATAATATCCTGAACAAGTGCTAGAATATTTCACGACCTTACTGATTATTATGTTTGAATTCTATCAAAAACTAAACGATAAAAATAAAAGATTTTTTCAATTAAGATAATTATTCTGAAATATGCAAATAAAGGATATAGACTTTATTTTTTACATAAATATAAACAGAAATTATATGAACTACATTATGTCACTTTAGCCTACTCCTAAATGACATTATGTCACTTTATCCTATTGATACATGGGACTTACTTAGGGGATGAAAGCTATGAAAGACCATCTATTGTTGCACTCGATTAATGCTGAAATGGATCGTTCAAGTCATCCTCAAGTAGAGCCAATGATGGCAGAGAAAATACCATGGTAGTAAGATTGTAATTAAATCCAAAACCTATATTATGTTAGATTATGTGATCCTTTATAATTGGATAAGATATATAATAGAATTAATTAAATTCTGATAACAAATATTTATCAAAAAAGAAAATTTTCTTTTCTTTTGAGATGAGCAAGCTAGTAATTTTAGCAAGTTTTACATCATGCAAGGTAGCAAATTTTACATCATTTTATGACATGCAAGCTAGTAAATTTCACATCATTTTAGAACATGTAAACTAGCAAGTTTTCTTCTCTTTGAAATATGCAAACTAGCAAGTTTTCTTCTTGAATGTAAGCTAGCAGTACTTTCTCCCTCTTTGTTATTGTCATAAAGAAGGAAATAATACAATATTATAGTTCATTTCCCTTTACATCAATTATCAAATCATCACATGAAGAATATCAAGAAAAATTAATTTGGTGATGAGATATATACACTTCATGAATACAAGGGAATACTAAAATAACTTTCAAGTTGTGAATCAAATATAAAAAAAAATTAAGAGAAAAATTATGATTCATTTGGATAAATTAAATACCAAAAAGAAGAATCATAGTAAACAATCTTGATTCATATAAAGAAAATCTCAAGTTATAATTCTGAGAAATAAAAAAAAATCTTGATTCATATGGATAATTCTCCTCTTTAGTAAATGGCAAAAAGAAACATAAGAGAACAAATATGAGATCTTGATTCACAAAAAAAATCTCAAGTATCCAATATCGAGAAATCGAGATCATGATAAGGATAAAAAAATAAATCTCAATCCATTTTTTTGTACGAAATGCCAAGTCATTATCATCATCACTTTAGGCATGATACCAAAACAATAAATTTTCAAATCATCATTACTTGGGTATGCATAATATTGAAACATGCTTTCAAGTTTACAAGGTATAATATGTATAATTTCAAACCATCAAAGATAAAAGAAGATATCATAATTTCAAACCATCAAAGATAGATACAAGGTATAACATGCATTATCAAGGTCATAGTTTGTTTGCATAAGTCTTTTCTTTAGTAAATGGTAAGAAGAAATCATCAAAGATAGAAAAGATTTTGATTCTCATAAAAGATACCTAAAGTAAGAAATTAAAAGAAAGTTCATGATTCGGTTGGAACTCATTCAAATTTAATTTGTAAAATCATCAAAATCACTTTCTTAGTTCAAGAGATTCTTAAAATAGATTCATCACTTAAAATCAAAAAACTTTAGAGATATTTTCAAGAAAAATGCATTCTCCCTTTGTTTTTCTCAATTTAAGTGATTTGATTTCATACAAACATGCCCATGTTTTTTACGCCAAATCAAAACATGCATCATTATTTAAAACTCAAAAAGTAAATTTCATCATAAAAATCATCAAGATCAATAAACCATAAATCACAAAAATCATCATGCATAACTTCAAAATATAAACTCATTAAGATATATAAACTCTATATTTCTATTATATATCTAATGATAAAATTATAGTTTTACCCTTCAAAAATTAAAATTTTCTAAATTATATCCTCAATTATAAAATGATTAATTTAATTTATTTTAATTAAATATTTTCATCGAACTTGATTATGATTATATTTTGACTGCTTGATTGAATTTAGATTCAATCAATCAAGTTTTGATCAAATTCCAAGAAAGTTAAATTTTGAACTTTTGACCATAATCAACTTTCATTTTGACAAAACCTAATTAGATTAATGGTTGGAACAAATCTATAAGTCCAATTTGGGTAGCCCAATTCATTACCTACCCAATTAAATATGATTGATTGGTATGAGGGTTTCATGTGAAATAAAAAAAAAGAAAAATATAAATTATGATTTTTTTATAGTATTCTCATATGATATATTGATAAAATTTTGCACGTGTTAAAAAAAAATTCAATTATTGTTCTTGGAATTTTTTTTTTGTTATTCACATGATATGTTTAAAATTATGAAATAACCTTTAATTTTCAAATAAAGGCATGATTTATCAAGAATAAAGTTATTATATGAGTTTTTATTATGCTGATTAACAACATTCAATAATTATTATGGTTATTATTTTATTATTCTTAAAATATTTTAACACATATTAGTGTAAAGAAATTTGGTGAATATTATTTGTAACTTATAAAATTATAGGATATTTTAAATTATATTTTATATTATCATATTGGTCTTATAGTTGCCAAAGTGGCCTAGACTAATAAATTATAAATTAAATTAAAGAATTAGTGATAAATGATATTAAAAAAAATAATATTCACAATGACATACATAATAAGGAGATTTAGATAATCCCAAGGATAATTTACTTTGAATAATTATATGATTGGGTAGAATGATATTATTTTAGTTATCCTTAAAGTTTAGGATGGTACATCCAAAGATAGTAACACTATTCCATGAGGATGGTATCAATTCTTCATAAATAATTTTATATAAACACTAGATTTGTCAATATTACCTAATGGTAAAATAAAGATGATATCAATAGTTAAATATTTATTAAAAAACTTTAAATATTAATATTATATTATTTTATTACAATGGTACTTTCTTTATTATATTTTGATATATATCCTTATATTTTTGGATTAATTTATTAAAAATTACTTCAGAATATGCAATTTATATTAAGTGTGTTAGGTCTTGATCAGGCTAGTTAAAAGGATCACAAATATAAGTACTAAGAGTTTTGTGGAATAAGTAATTAAGATAAATAGTACTTGATGGTATATAGTACTACTTAATTAAGATAAGTAGTAGTTCTATGCATTATGGTATATATTAATTGATGGTTAGAGAAAAGTGTCCAAAAATAATTAATGTCAATTAATAACTTAAGTTTTACTGTATTGATTGCTGATCTATTCACTAAGTGTTGAATCTTGGATTTTGATGATGAAACCAATTGATAGTGTTCATGATTTGATTTGCGTTTTGAGTGACACATGAAGCTTTGATTAGGGAGAGACAATTAAAGTCGGAAGAATCATGTTGGTGTTGAATCTCGAATTTTAATGATGAAACCAATTGATAAATGTTTATGTTTTAATCTGCAGTTTGAATGACACAGGATGCTTCGATAAGGATTAGACAATTAAAGCAGGAAGAATCATGTTGGGCCGGAGGAAAATATGTCAGAAGATTGGACGTCGGGCTAGAGGATCGGTCGATGTATCAACAAAAGGCTTCAGGCCATGGATTCGGGTATCGAGCCAAGAAGAGCGGATATTGCGCTAAGGATATCGGAGTTGCGGAGTCAATTGGCCGATTGGGCAATAGGCCGCAAGAGAGGACGATGCGCCGAAGAATCGGACGAAGCGTCGAGGGACCAATGACATGCCAAACAACTTGATTAATGCTTAGTATTAATTGTCTAGATCAAAGTGTGTTTTACATGTGCAGGATAAACTATGATAGCTAGGCATGAAGCAGAATGAAGTTCTAGAGTCAAGGACGCAATTTCGTTGCTAGTTTGAGAGTTCGTCAGAAGTCCGGATGTTCGTCGGAAGTTCTATCGGAACCAGCCGAGAAGTCTCGAAGCTTGCCAGAGAAGCTCGTTGGAACTCGTCAAGAAGATTGTCGTGAAGTCCAAGAGCTTACCGGGAGTCCACCGGAACATTGCCGAGAGATCGCTAGAAGTTCGCCGGAAGCTCGCTAGAAGAAACTAGACTTACAGACTTGTTTAGCTTAGAATATGTCTTAGGAATCGTAGTTAGCACGTAATTGGGTTTGGATTTGGGCCGACCCAATTAGGGGCCAACTATGCCCATGTAAGGACTGTGTTGGGCCCAATAAGAGGCCCAAACAGTGACCCAAGAGGTAGCACCATTATAGCACAGTCTTCGAGACTGTGTTAGGTGGTGGTACCGCCAGTTTGGGTAGTTGTACCGCCCCTGGAAGGGTGCCAAGCGGTGGTACCACCAGACTGGGCGGTGTTACCGCCTAGTGCAGTGTTAGTGTCAGATTTGTTGAATCTCGGATTTTGATGATGAAGTCAATTGTCATTTATTATCTAATTCATATGTTGAGATAAGTGTGCAAGATTAACTACGATGAAAGTAAGACATGCAGCAGGAGTT
>LVTN01003792.1:3773-16706 GCA_001649415.1 Musa itinerans
GAAGATATATATAGAACAAAGAGAATATATATATATATATATATATATATATATATATATATATATATTGAAGAATAAAAATGAGAGGAAAAAGCAAAACAAAACAAAAACATCCTTTTTGGTCTGTCAGTTCCATTCGAGTCCTGTGTTTGCTTCACCGTTGCTGTCACTGAGCAAAAAGTCTTCGTTCGTGCAAGACTTTCTTTTTTTCCCATAACATCAAGTGTTCAATTCTTGCTTTGGGTCGTCTAAATTATCACCAACTGGCCATTTGCATCATAGACTTGTATGCATCTGTATGAACAGGGAAAAGAAGACCAAAATGAAAATTGACTCCTTGGCAATGTAGAATTGATCTCATACCATCAACTTATACGATTTGATGAAATACAAGATGATCACAGTGCATCTGTTCGTTGGTATTAAATCATATTCTTGTTATGACCGTAAAACCGACTTTAATTCCAATTTGGGAACTATTTGGTCCTCTGAACGTGTTGTAGATTTTGCACGACAGATATGGCAGCCATGTTTCTCAAGACTTTGGTCAGCCTCCTCCTCTTCTTCCACAAAAAGCTTGCAGCCTCCGGAAGCGAAAACCATGAATTCATCTTCAATGGATTCAGAGGCGCCAATCTTACTCTCGATGGGGTGGCATCCATCACCTCCAGTGGTCTGCTGAGGATCACCAACGCGACAACGCAGGTGAAGGGCCACGCCTTCCGTCCATCCCCACTTCGTTTCAGAGATCAAACTACTGGTAAAATCTTCTCCTTCTCCACCACTTTCGTCTTCGGCTTCATCCCAGAATTCGCCAATCTTAGCGGCCATGGAGTCGTCTTCTTGATTTCTCCCACCAAGGACTTCTCCAGAGCCTTGGGTAATCGGTTCTTAGGCCTCTTCAACCAGAGCAACAATGGGAACTCAAGCAATCATATTCTTGGCATCGAGATCGACACAATCCGTAGTCCTGATTTCCAAGATATTGATGACAATCATGTCGGAATCGACATTAACAGCCTGACATCTAACTCTTCCCACACCGCTGGTTACTATGATGACCACACTGGTTTGTTCAAAGCTTTAAGCCTTAGAAGTGGCGAAGCCCTGCAAGTTTGGGTAGATTACGACGGCCAAGAGATGCTGCTTAATGTTACCTTAGCTACAATCCAAATGGCCAAACCCCAAAAACCTCTCTTATCTGCGACCATCGATCTATCAAGCGTGCTAACGGATCCCATGTATGTTGGATTTTCCTCATCCACTGGTTCAATCCTGACGTCTCATTACATTCTGGGTTGGAGCTTTAAGATGAATGGAGTAGCTCAAGCTCTCGACTATTCCCTACTCCCCTCGCTCCCTCGTGTGAGACCCGAGCCAGGATCAAAGGCGTTGGCAATTTCACTGCCTCTAGCATCAGCTGGACTAGTTCTAATCGTCGTGGGAGCCCTGGTGTTCAAGGTAAGATGGAGGGTCAAGTACGCTCAGCTCCTCGAGGACTGGGAGCTTGAGTACGGCCCTCATCGGTTCTCTTACAAAGACTTGTACGAAGCTACCAAGGGTTTCAAGGACAAAGATTTGCTCGGAATTGGCGGATTCGGAAAGGTCTACAAGGGGGTGCTGCAGACTTCGAAATCGGAGATTGCGGTGAAGAGAGTATCTCATGAATCAAGACAGGGCATGAGGGAGTTTATAGCTGAGATAGTTAGCATCGGTCGCCTCCGCCACCGCAACCTTGTTCAGTTGTTGGGCTATTGCCGACGCAAAGGTGAGCTCCTGTTGGTGTATGATTACATGCCCAATGGCAGCCTGGACAAGTTTCTGCATGGCCAAGTCAAGCCTACTCTGGATTGGGCGACGCGCTTTCGGATCATCAAAGGCGTGGCATCAGGACTTCTGTATCTACACGAAGATTGGGAGCAAGTCGTCATCCACAGAGACATCAAGGCGAGCAATGTGCTGCTCGACCACGAATTGAATGGTAGGTTGAGTGACTTTGGCCTAGCAAAGTTATACGATCGTGGAACGGATCCACAGACCACCGGTATCGCGGGAACCATGGGTTACCTCGCTCCCGAGCTCCCTCGAACCGGCAAGGCGACCACCATGACCGATGTGTTTGCCTTTGGGGTTTTCATTCTCGAGGTTGCTTGCGGAAGGAGGCCGGTGGACTCGATGGCGGACGAGCAGCACCTTGTTCTGTTGGATTGGGTGATAGACAATTGGCGGAAGGGATCCATACTCGAGACGAGGGATCCAAGACTTGGGGAAGAGCTTGTGGTGGAGGAGGTGGAGCTGGTGTTGAAGCTCGGACTGCTGTGCTCGCATCCACTGCCCGCAGCCCGGCCGAGCATGCGCCAAGTGGTACGCTACTTGGAGGGTCATGCACCGCTGCCGGAACTGTCGCCGACGTACCTCAGCTTCGGCGGTCTTGCTTTGCTTCGCAAT
This sequence comes from Musa itinerans, assembly GCA_001649415.1. Lineage (NCBI taxonomy): Eukaryota > Viridiplantae > Streptophyta > Magnoliopsida > Zingiberales > Musaceae > Musa > Musa itinerans. Next base: position 6,222 of record LVTN01003792.1, read on the forward strand.
GATGGCTTGGATGAACATTGCATGTCGTATCCTTCGTCGGTGGCTACTGCATCGATTATTTCGGGAGGCCGATGACGGAGTAGATGACTAGTCATCATATGTGTCGTCCCCCCTTCTCCCCTAGTCAGCTTTGGAGGACTGCTAGACTACCGACCAGTTGTAGTATCGCAATACCCTGTTCTTGTTATCATGCAATACTATATTGTTAATTTAGCCACTAAAACTCGAAGTGAGTGCATATGTGTGAAATCATAAGGTATGGAACCGTGTGACTATTACTCGCCACACGCGAATGAAATCTTGTTGACATGCAAATTTATTAACGGATCATATTTACATCATAACATGATGGCGAATTCGATCCTAAATTCCGGTTCTTTGAATTGCTTTGAAATGCGTATGGATGATGAAAAGGTTATAAGGCTATGTTCAATTTTGAGCAATTGACCTTTTTTGAATTAATTATTTGGATAATAGCTTACATAGTGAATATTAGATTCATTGATTAATTGTGAACATCTTACGATCATGGATATGATCACAAAAAAAAAAAAAAAAATCAAAAATTTTTGTTTTTCTAAAAAATTCGAAGCGAAGGCATAAATTACATGGGATGGAGATCATTTAAGTCACATGAATTATAAGCTTGATTTGGAAATATTTATCCCCAATCAAGATTCTAACATGTGATGATCCAATCAGTCAAACTGAGCCCCTCAATCAACAACCATGTCACATATATAATTTTTAAACATAAAATATCTAAAAACATATTGTTTTGATATCATAAAATATGTTTTTTGATTGGGTTAATCATAGAAAGTCCATCAAGTCACAATAATCAAGGGGAGATATAGTTTACCCTCATCTTTTTTTATGTTCCATTACTAATTTAAATATGATAGTTGATCATGTCGAAAATTTCAACCAAACTCAGTTTTTTTTTAAGTCAACACTAGATTGAACATTCGAGACCTCTTTGATTGCATATCAAAGGATTCTTACATACATAAATCTGAAGCAACTTGAATCGATCTAGCTGTCACCCTATGTGATGGATAGGTAATAAAAAATAAGCAAACAAATAAACTAAAGATAGCAATAATTATTTTAGTTATGGTAAAAGAATCCACCGAGCAATTATAAAGCCGAGAGAAGCATCAAATGAAAATAGAAATGAAGCACGCATGTGTTAAGAATTTTGGATTTTGATGATAGAAATCAATTGATAAGTGTTTATATTTTAATTTACGTTTTGAGTGACGTAGGATGCTTCGATCAGGATGAGATAATTAAAGCATGAAGAATCATATTGTGCCGAAGGAAAACTTGTCAGAAGTAGACGTCGAGCCGGAGGATCGGTCGACGTGTTGAAAGAAAGCTTTGGGCCATTGATTCGGGCATCGGGCCAAGAAGAGTGGATATTGTGCCAAGGATATCAGAGTTGCAGAGTCAACTGGCCGATTGGGCAATAGGTTGCAAGAGAGGACGATGCGTCGAAGAATCGGACGAAGTGTCGAGGGACCAATGACATGCCGGACAACATAATTAATGCTTAGTATTAATTGTCTAGATCAAAGTATGTTTTACATGTGCAGGATTAACTACGATAGCAAGGCATAAAGCAAAATGAAATCCCGGAGTCAAGGACGTGATTTCGTTGGGAGTTCGAGAGTTCGTTGGAAGTCCGGATGTTCGTCGGAAGTTTTGGCGGAACCAGCCGAGAAGTCTCGGAGCTTGCTAGAGAAGCTCGTCGGAACTCGCTAAGAAGATTGTCGTGAAGTCCAGGAGCTTGCTAGGAGTCCGTTGGAACATTGCCGAGAGATCATCGAAAGTTCGTCGGAAGATCGTCGGAAGCTCGCCGGAAGAAACCAAGACATAGGGACTTGTTTAGCTTAGAATATGTTTTAGGAAATGTAGTTAGCACGTAATTGAGTTTGGATTTTGGCCAACCTAATTAGGGGCCAGTTAGGCCTATATAAGAACTGTGTTGGGCCCAATGAGAGGCCCAAATAGTGACCCAAGAGGCAGCACTATCGTGGCACAATCTTCGAGACTATGTCAGGTGGTGGCACCGTCGGTCTGGGCGGTGGTGGTACCGCCCAGACACAGCCTTCGAGAGGCTGCAAGCAGTGGTACCGCCAGCCTGGGTGGTGGTACCGCCCAGTGTCAAGCGGTGGTACCGCCAGACTGGGTGGTGGTACCGCCCATTGTAGTGTTAGTGTCAGACTGACACTGGCGGTGGTACCGCCCGTGCTCAGGAAACCCGGGATGAGATATTTTTAGGCTCTAAGTTTGAATCAACTTGAAGTCTATAAATACCCCTCTCATCCCTGGTTAAAACACAAGCACAGAGAGTTTAAAAGTAAAGAAACGTTGCTGCAATCTCTTGAGAAATTTCCTCCTCCACTCTAAGTTTAGAATTCTATAAGATGAGTATGAGTGCTTGTAAGGGTTGTCTCCTAAACCCATGAAAAGGAGAAGAGGGGTGTAAGAAGGAGGTTTATCTTCGCCTATTAAAGGAAGATCGTTCGTGGATGCTGGTGGCCTCGACGGGAGAGGAATCGGAGCAGTGGATGTAGGTCACGATGACCGAACCACTATAAATCGGTTTGCATTTACTTTCTGCTATTTATCTTAACTACAAACTGTCTTCCTTACTTTACATCAAATACATTTCCATACGCTTTCAAAGTTAACATCTTTACAAAACTAGTTTTATCACAACGAAGTTTTTGAAAACGTGATTTTATCGCTGCACTAATTCACCCCCCTCTTAGTGCTGATTTTTTATCCTAACAGCATGTAGTATCCCTAATTTTTTTGAGAACGTAATTGTAAATACTGAAATATCAAGGACTAAATTAAAAAAAGTGCAAACAAGAATGGGTGATAGAACGAAAAGAAGAAAGAAGTGAAGAGAGATAGGTTCTCCTAAGAAAAAAAAGAAAAAGAGAGAAAAAGGACAGAGGAAAAAATAAGAAAAATAAAATAGAAGAAATATAAAATGGATTCAGATTAACCTAACTATGATTTGATTAATGATTGATTGCTATTTTTGTGCAAAAGATTAATCAACGATGTTAGGAGAAAAATGTTGATCATTACTTAAGAGTTTTCTTAAAAAGAAAAACTGTGTCGCTAATGTAAACTATAAGTTCTACCAAAGCCACGAAGTACAATTGTAGTTGCTACTGCGCAAGTTGCAAATGGGACACCAAGGCTGTATGTCACTAACCGACATAATTAATGGAATGCTATCTTCTCAAGTATCGATGGAAAGCAATAAGTAATGTCACATATATTTTCTCATCGAAGCAGTAACATTATCATGCATTTTCATTAAGTGGCAAAAGGAGGAGTACCTATTCGACTTGCTTAAATGCAAATTGGGGCAGTTGTTCATTGCATTTGGGACGGACCCAATCGATAAGTCCGTATATCATTTATCATTCCTGCTTAGTTATACATATAATTTTATAAAAAAAACAAATATGATAATCCTGGAGGATTCTTATGCAGATTCAAAATTCACATTACACGAGCATGAAACATTGGATCTTTGGGAACCCATGTAAATGTGATGGTGCAGTGATAATTTAATCTCAAGATTTTACACTGATAACAAAAATTAGAGCCTATGAAGCTAACTAATGAGCACATTTATTGGATTTTCTAAAAATATGAGATAATTTACTTTATTCAAAATTTAACAAGTTTCAAATGGATCACCAATAATTCAAGATACACCATGGAGAATTTTTCATCTTTCTTCAAGGCTTTATTCCTTCCCCGATTGTAAGTTTAATTCTTTCAAAAGAATGCAATTGCTTCATCGTAGCCACTAATGGAGTATAAGGAGAAATAACTTTTATAAATGAAGAAATACTAGTAGGCCATAACATGCAGCAGAATTAAATGGAACCACAATTAAATAGAACATTAAGATATACGTGGAAAACCCCTTCAATATGAAGGGTAAAAACCACTGGCAAATTAGAGATAATCCACTAGGAGAATAATGAATATATAAATCTTAATCTCTTACCCAAAATCCTAGTAATAATCACAAGAGAATAACTAGGATACAAGGATCATGTCACTGTGCATAATATCCAAAATTTTCCCAAGTGATCACAGTAAAAATTTACTATAAATCTGATCTAACTTGAGGTGATAACACAGAGAACAGCCTCTGTGTTCTTTGTCTTCTTTCCTTCTCTTCTCTTATTTTTCTGCCCTCGATTGCTATTGTTGTCTCTCTCTTTTTCATCATTATCTTTTTTTTTTTTGTCCTAGCTATCACACTTTTTTGGTTAAAAAAGTTAAAAATTTTAGTTAAATAAGAAGAGAATTAAGGCTAAAGTGGGTTGTGGGTAATTAAAGCCCACTTTAGCTTGGATTTGCTATGTATTTATAAGAAAAAGTAGGTACCCATCAATTTCGTTGATAGGTTGGAATTGATTACAACTAAGATTTCCCCAACTATATGAGGAAATCTTGTTGTTCTGTTAAGAAAAATTCTTCCTCTTAGCATGTATAAATAAAGAGTACATATCAAACAAAATACATATCTTTTTCATGATTTATTATTTCATAATATCAGAGCAGTGAGCAAGACTCCCGCTCTTCGTCTCAACGTTCTTTTCATGCTTCTTCCTTTCCCCCGGCAACCAACCATCGAATCTTTTGTCTTCCTCAAGAGCGCAAGTGACACTGCTAAGCTTCGCCAAGACCAGTTCATCTTCCTCATCGACTACCACATTCGCTTGGACGCTCTCGTTGACTTTAAAGTTGACGACCGGACACATCTTGTCGTTGCCTTTTCGGTCACCTAACTTAGTTGAACACTACGATCTGCACCAATTGCAACCGACCCTCCTCACTAGCAATAAGCGAGTACTTATAGCCTCTTCTCACTAGCAATAAGCGAGTACTTATAGCCTCTTCTCACTAGCAATAAGCGAGTACTTATAGCCTCTTCTCACCCTCCTTCTATAGCTAAAGACTCCTACCTTGCTCCCTCATATTTGTATATATTCTCAATATATCTTGATTATCTACCTTTAATGCTCTAGTTACTGTGCCCATAGGGAACCATAGCACTCCTCAACATGCAGGCCTAATCTCTATTAATGCTATAACTCTCATCCTCTTCAAGTTATCCAAAGATAGACAACTATGCATCTTGGTGTGTACAATTTTCTAATATCCTATTTGGCTATGATTTACTAAGCTACGATGATAGCTCTCTCCGTTGTCCACCAACGATGCTCAACATCCCAAGGGCACCCAGTCCAGTACTAAATTCGAACTACAAACTATGGTTACTCTAAGATCGTCTCATCCTCCAAGCAATTCAAGCCTCAATCGCTGAATCCCTCACACTATCATAACTTCACGTGACACCACTGTCGAAGCCTGGTGCAAGCTGCAAACCACATTGGCAAATCATTCACGTACTCGCATGCTTAGTCTCCTATCCAGTCTCATGAAAATAAAATAAGAGGAAAGTACTATTGTCGATTATCTATATAATATAAAAGTTATCATCAATAACTTGACCTAATAGGTCATTCCCTCAGTGACGAAGAAGTCATTGTCCATATCCTTAACGGCCTAGGGGACGAGTATAAGGAACTGACAGCAGCAATACGGGCATGCAACTCACTGATATCATTTGAAGAACTCTATGACAAGTTGACTGACTATAAGATATATCTCAAGTGCGATGACAAATTACTATGACCATCCATCACAGCTCCAATCAGTCAAAAATTCACAAAGAGGGGTAACCAGTATAACAAGACTATCAATAAAGGTTTGGCCATAATGCCTCCTAAACTTGTGAGCTTCAAACAAACCTCCCCTCCTCCGTATCATCAACATTTCAATCATAATTATCAAGGCAATTACTTTAATTATCCTCAGCTCTAACGTCCTGGCCACATAAATCAATAAGGAGTTGTCTGTCAGCTTTATGATAAAGTTGGCAACTCTGCAAAAGTCTGTCGATCTCGACCTAGACTTCCTCCTCCATCACATTGACCTCAAGTAAATCTCATGACTACTCCGTATACTAGTTAATATAATTGGATTGTAGACTCTAGTGCATCTTATCACATCATCTTTGATCTACAAAACTTGTCCATCCATAATAATTATGGTGAAAATGAAGACATCATTATCGGTGATAGTAAAGGAATCTCCATTACTCATACTGTTTCCACAATGCTTAATTCACATGGCATAACGTTTACACTCGATGATGTTCTGTGTGCACCTCATATTAAACAAAATCTCATTTCTGTTTTTTAATTCTATAAATAAAATAATATCTTAATTGAATTCTTTCCTTAACTATTTTCTTGTTAAGGATTTGAGCACGGGAGCATCCTTGGTCTGAGACTAGAGTAAGGATAATATTTATGAATAGTCGTTCATTCCACAAATCACCCAGCCCACTGTTTACTCTTCAATTGTAGCTTCAATTGATGTATGGCATCATCGTCTTGGTCATCCCTCATCCTCTATTCAGCAACAATTACTTTCTCGTTATTCTCTTCCTACTTTTAAAACCAGTAGCATTATAACTCACTGTGATGCTTATTTCAGTAATAAAAGTCATACTCCCTTTTAGAATATCATACATATTTTGCTCTAAATCGTTTAAAATTATTTATATTGATGTTTAAAGTCCTACCCTGATAATTTCTTTTGACAAGTTCAGATTTTATGCCATTTTTGTAAACTATTTCACCAAGTACATATGGTTATACCTTCTCCACCATAAATCTGAAGTTTCAACAATCTTTACCAACTTTAGAAAGTTAGTCAAGAATTTTTTTCAATCTATAACTAAAACCGTTTACTCTTATGGCAGAGTTGAATATCATACCCCCATAAAACGAGAGTTCATTCTAATGCATCTTTCAGTTTACTTTGATTTCAAGCCTCCATGCTAACAACCTTTTGGTCTGTAGCATTTCAAATTGCCATCTATCTCATTAATCTTATGCTCACTCTAGTCATCTAGTACCAATCACAATTTGAAAAACTATTCCATAAATCTCCTAACCTTTAAAAACTTAAAATATTTAACTATTTATGTTATCCATTGCTGTCTTTATGCCTCACGTAAGATAACATCAAGATTTAAGCCTTGTATTTTGGTAGGATACTCTCTTGAACATAATGTTTTTCGATATTATGAGCCTCAAACTCAAAAAATATTTATATCATGCCATGTTATTTTCGTGAAGTTTACCTTTCTATTTCAAAACCATAAGTCTCTTGCTGTATGACGTACTCCAACAAATATATATCACTGGGGTATGTCATCGATCCCGTTAAATGAGCCTCTCACAACACCTTCCAATCGTTTTCCTCAAGATTCACACTCTCTTGTTCTCCCGGTTTAGCAGCTCCTCACTCCCTTTATTACTTCTTGTCTCCCTTCTTTATAAGTTTCACCTATTGCTGAAGTAATGCCCTTGGAATTACTCTCTTCTAGACCCAATAACACTGAAGTACCTCAGCATACCCCAACCTATGTTAGTGCTTCTCCGTTGCCCATATCAACAATACAACCTATAGCCTTTGGACATCCAATGACAATATGCTCCAAAAGTAGTATCTTCAAACTACGTCAAGTCTTTGACCTATATGTTATCATAAAATTCTCTCTTGAGACGAACCTACCATAATTTCTCAAGCCCAAAAATCATCATATGACGTAAAGCCATATGTGAAGAATATGATGCCCTCCTCCATAACTCTACATGAACACTTGTACCCTTTCATCCCATATAAAATATCATTAGGTGTAATTGAGACTTTTGAATTAAGCGAAACTCAAATGAATCCGTTGACAGATATAAAGCGCGTCTAGTGGCCAAAGGGTTTCATCAACGTCCTGGTGTTGACTTCATAGAGACATTTAGTCTCATTGTTAAACCCATAACAATCCGACTTATCCTAAGTTTGGATATCTCAAAAGGTTGGCATTTATGATAACTGATGTTAACAATGTCACTTTACAAGGGGCCCTAACTGAAGATATCTTCATGCAGCAATCTCCTAGCTTCATCCATCCTTAGTATCTAAGATATGTTTATAAACTTTAAAAAGCTATTTATGAACTTCGTCAAGCTCCAAGAGCCTAGTACACCGAACTTGACTTGTTTTTTACATCAATTGACTTTATCAACTCAAAGTCTGATACTTCACTATTTCTCCATCAACAAAATGATAATACAATATATCTTATGGTATATATGGATGACATTATTGTCATGAGCAATAATCCTATGAAGATCAAGGTATTCCTCAAGCATTTGACTGATCGATTCTCCCTCAAAGATCTATGAATCTTAAGTTACTTTTTAAGAGTGGAAGCAACATATACATCTTCAGGACTCTTCCTATCACAAAGAAAGTATATTCGGGATTTGTTATCAAAGATGAACATGCAGGACGCAAAAGTGGCTACAACTCTTCTATCTGCTGGTGAATCATTCAAATTATGTGATGAAAGCCCTACTATGAACCCCACTCAATATCGTCAAATACTTGGCTCCTTACAGTACTTAGCTCTTACCTGCCCAGATATCTCATTTGCGGTCAATAAATTATCATAATCATGCATCGACCATATATTATGCATTGGTCTATAGTTAAACAAATCTTGCGGTATCTTAACGGGACCCTCAATCATTGTCTTTTTTTTCACAAACACTATTTACTTTATCTTCATGCTTTTGTCGATGCTGATAGGGCAAAAAACTTTGATGATAGAACATCTACGTCGGGTTATATTATCTTCCTTGGAGCTAAGAATATGATGCCCTCCTCCATAACTCTACATGAACACTTGTACCCTTTCATCCCATATAAAATATCATTAGGTGTAATTGAGACTTTTGAATTAAGCGAAACTCAAATGAATCCGTTGACAGATATAAAGCGCGTCTAGTGGCCAAAGGGTTTCATCAACGTCCTAGTGTTGACTTCATAGAGACATTTAGTCTCATTGTTAAACCCACAATCCGACTTATCCTAAGTTGGGACATCTCAAAAAGTTGACATTTATGATAACTGATGTTAACAATGTCACTCTACTTACATGTGCACCAATCCAGTGTTTCATTCATGCATGAAACATATTATCATCGACTTTCACTTCATGCAAGATCAAGTTGTTAAACATCAATTACGTATTTTTCACATACATACAACTGATCAACTAGCAGACTCACTCACGAAGTTTCTTACCCATAAATTATTTTCATTACATCAATTTAATATTGACATCCTTAACAAAAGCACCATCTTGCGGGGGCATAACAGCAGCTAAATTTATTTCAATTGCATAAGAAAAAAGCCCTACTATGAACCCCACTCAATTATCACAATCATGCATCAACCATCTATTATGCATTGGTCTATAGTTAAACAGATCTTGCGATATCTTAACGGGACCCTCAATCATAGTCTCTTTTTTCACAAACACTCTTTACTTTATCTTCATGCCTTTGTTGATGCTAATAGGGCAAAAAACTTTGATGATAGAACATTTATGTCGGGGTATATTATCTTCCTTGGAGCTAATCCAATCAGTTGGAGCTCAAAGAAGCAAAAGATTGTTGCACGATCTAAAACTGAATACCATATCATTGCTACCGATGTTGCAGAACTCAATTGGGTCATGAATATGCTCGAGGAACTTGATATCAACTCCACCTCTACTCTTATAATATATTATAATAATGTCTGAGTTACTTATATGTGCATCAATCCAGTGTTTCACTCATGCATGAAACATATTGTCATCGACTTTCACTTCGTACAATATAAAGTTGTCAGACATTAATTACGTATTTTTCACGTACATACAACTGATCAACTAGCAGACTCACTCACGAAGTTTCTTACTCATAAATTATTTCCATTACATCAATTTAAGATTGACATCGCACCATCTTGCGGGGACATAATAGCAGCTAAATTTTTTTCAATTGCATAAGAAAATCTTATTGCTCTATTAAAAAAAAATTCATACTCCTTACCTGTATAAATAGAAAACACATATCAAACAAAATACGTATCTTTCTTCCTGATTTATTCTTCGAGGAATCCCATGCGAACGCCGCTTCTATTCTTGCCGTGCCGGTGACCAGTGGGTGCTGCCTTCGCCTGCTGTCGCTACTCTTCAGCGTAGTCAGCCGAGCTGAGGCAAAAGAAAACTCCTTCAAACTTACGGCATCAGGGTATCAATTTCTGGCGTGGTCTTCCTTCCCTTAGTCGTCGTCTCAACTACCAGTGGGGTCCCTTCTGCATCATTCCATTTCCGCTCTGCAGAATACCCGCTGACCCTACTGTTGATCTTAGACTTGTCTAGTAACTTCCAATCCTGCCTAACTCTTTGTCTCACATTGAATGAAATAGAAGATGATGATGCTATTTATGCTAGTTGGGTTTCTGAAC